>WYDK02050379.1:0-13972 GCA_009867345.2 Toxicodendron radicans | reverse complement strand
TAATTTGATAGTAATTTAATTTTCGGAATTAGTATATTCTTCCCACAAATGATCAATTAATGCATTTCGAAGAGCATAGTGAGCCTTTGTATCTTTGATTTGTCTATGTCGAGCCAGAAAATTTGTCTATATAATCAAAATAATGATAAAAATATGATAAAATTTAATATATTAATTATTAAAATGTAAATTTTGTTTTGAAAAAGAAAAAAAAATACATTTAATATAATTTGTTTGATGAACAGTGTTGCACCAAATTTGGTGCAACACTGTAGATGTGCACCAAATTGGTGCATGAAATGGTGCTCCGTTGGAGCCCATTTTCTGCGCCATTTTGGTGTTTTGCACCAAAATGACGCTCATTTAGAGATACCCTTAGACAAGTGACATTAGGAGTAGGTGGCTCAAATCCTGAAAAGTGAAAACAATAATACCACACTGATATCAGAATTAATTAAACTCATGATAATCTCAAATCTGTTGAAATGGAGGGAAGGTAACACCAAGCAATTTCTGAAAGATTTTTATTTTTTGATATCCCAGATGTTCGGGTCAGTTTGCATGCTCCTCGACTAGCCTCTAGGACCCATTAGATACCATATAAACCCAATGTTCTATTGTAAATCACAATATGATACGTAATCTCAAGATGGTTCAAACCCAGAATGTCAAAAAAATGTACCAAAAAAATGTTGCTCACCTAACTAATATCATCTTATTAATGAAATCAATTTACCCACATGAAGATATGGTACTTATTATATTATTAAATGGGTTAATTAATATGGCGGCCGTCCATTTGAAATTTGAGAGGGAAAGTTTGGCATATTTCTATTTACCTTTATCATGAAATGAAAAAAATGAACCCACCTTAGAAAAAATCATAGTGGGCTACTTTACATATTAATGTGAATGAAGGCCCCAAAATATGCTGTGCCGCAATGAGATTAATTTATTAGAAGGGCAAGAGAATGTTAATTGACATAGTTTTGCAGAAAGGGAAAGGGAAAGAGAAAAGGAGAGAATGGAGAGAAAACAATGTTCCAAAATATTATAATATGATGATTAGATGTTTCTTCAGCATTATTGGATGCGATTGCGATGTGATAATTTCTATTATAGTTGTGGGTTATTTCTATTTCATTGGTTTATATTATCTTGCATCAACTTATTGTATTGGGGGATCAAGAATCTTGGTTAATAATGTAAATATTCTCAGAGAAATGCAAACTGAGAGCTTAGAGCCTTAGAGGAAAGGACAAATGCACTTTAAATCATGGAAAAAGGCTAAGTCCCCACGACTGTCTAATCAAAACTTTGAGCTTTAAAAACATAAATAATTAAACAAACTGGTTGATAAAATAAGAAAAAGATATGACCCACAACCGATTCTGTGTCTTATTTTTATATGGCCAATATTGCAGCCATGAGGTGTGGGATTCTTTTCTGCCTTCAATGGTATAAAATCTCTGTAATGGTATAAAATCTCTGCATGAGGCTACTCAATGTTGTTTCTGATATATTTGTGGAATAGTGGTATCATCAGAGTTGACGGGTAAAATTACACCGTCAACGAACTAGTTACGATCTGGTCGTTACGACTAGAGCGTAGTCAAGTTGATTTAAAACGATTTACTGGTGAGAGCGATCAATTCTTTTAGCTCGTTATTTTCTGACTTAAAAGATAGAAGAGACAAAGTTTTATAGTGGTTCGGAGGTTGTATATCGAACTCCTACATCCATTTTTGTCTGTTATTTAAATAGAACGATTACAAATTAGATCGTAACGATCTGATCCGATGAACAGAACAATCCTAGAGAGGGAAAGCTGTCCGGAGCTTCTTTAGCTAATTTCTTAAATAGATAAATAAGTAGTGTTTTTGAGATGGGTTTGTCGATCCCCTGAAACGTTGATGGGGGTCTTCTATTTATAGGGAGTAATCGCGAGTCCTATTGGACAGATGGACCTTGCTAATAAGGTATGAACAGCAAGTGGTAGACAACTAGTTGATGCAAATGCCGCAAGTAGATTGCAATTTGATCGATAGGATTGAGGCAGATATAGCAAGTGGGTTGCAACTTGATCGATTGGATATAATAGGATCGGGTGTCATCACTAGCGGACAGGTGGCGCGACCTGGGAGGTCGCGTGATGTCACCAGCGTACAATAGAATTGGATATGGTCATTAGCGGACAGGTGTTGTGACCTGCGCGGTCGCGTGACGTCACCAACGATCTCATTGGATTTTACCCAATAACAAATACCCCCAAGTTTTTGGAGTACGAGATCGTTGATCGTGATCGGACTCCGAAAAGTATCATTCTTCGCACTGGTTGTCTATAGTGAACTATTCTGATTTGATTAGGCCACTGGTGCATCTTTTTGACTGGATCGTGTTCGCTGATGAACTAAATGCTCGTTGTAAAACTTGATAGCGAGTTGAACATACGAACTTCTGACGGTCTTGCATGACTTTTCACCTCCTCATACTCAACGAACATGCAACATTTACTCCGAACACGAGGAAGCATTAAATGCGCCTCACAATGTTCGTCATAATGAAAAAACATTTCGCGAGGCGCCATAAATGTGCATGTCAGGTCGAGTGAGCGCGTACGACCACGCGTTCACCAACCTTTCAACATCCCACCGTGAGATCGTGACACGTGTCCTAAGATCGGACGGCAGGGGATCGTTACTACGATATTGGGAAAGAGAAAATGAATGGCGGCTTTGATGCTCGCCACGTGGAGATCGGCAACGGTCAAGATTTGCTTTTGCTATTACATAAAAATGAAAGTAACCGTCGACTTTTATGGCCGCCACGTGGAGGTCGCGGACGACTGAGATCGTTTGCCAATTTTGTGTATAAATTGGGAGGGAAAACGAACGAACACTTCTCTTCTTCTCCTCCTCCAAGCTTTTTGTCATTCATTTTCTCGAATTCTCTCAATTTCCTTATCACTTTCCTTCACATTTTCTCAGCTTTCTCCATTTTCCCAGTTCCCAAATAGCCTTTTGCTCATTAGAGATCAGTGTTATACGTTCGTTGAAGCTTTTGTATTGCCAGGTAACTCCATCCGCCACTGTTTCATTCGTTTTTTGCTTATTTCTTGTTGGTTTTTGTTTTCTCGTAACAATGGCATCTTTGAATGTATTGTGTTGTGTTCGTGGTATTGAGTAGATTGTGTTTGGGAAGGTGAAGTGGTTTTTGTTCGAGTTCGTTAGCTTCTAGTGGAACAATAACGAACTCATTGGGTTTGTTTGTCTGTCTGTCTATTTTTCAGCCACATAGGCGACCATAAATCTCAATTGGGATGAGTTTATAAACCTAATGAATAGGGATTTTCCTAGTTCGTCATCAAGTTCAGGGTCCGTCAATTTTGAACTTGAGTTCGTGGACTTACGAACTCATTCTCTTCTTGAAATTGTTCCTTTGCAGGTCGTTCCCCTTATTGGTCATCCGGACGTGCCCGAACTAAGATATCAAATAGTTGTGATGGCCGATGATCAAGCAAGAGAGGCCGAAATTGACGCCGAGGTCGAGGAGATGTTCGGTGATCCTCGAGATATTCCTACCAAAATATCGGAGGCCGAGCTCGCTGTGGTGAAAACGAAGTATGCATTGCAAGTACCTGTATACCGCGACTTGCAGTACTCCATAGATCCTCCTCCTGGCCGCGTAGCGATCTCTGAACAGAATTTTGAAGTTGGTGTTACCATACCTCCATCCATTCATCAAGTCCGTTTTAGACTACTTCGGGCTGGCTCCACTTCAGCTTGTCGCCAACGCTTATCGCTTGATGGCTGGGGCTTATATCGCCTGCCAAGTTCACAATTGCAGAAAGCTAACCGTCGATCAGTTTGCGATTGCCTATTCGGTGAAGCAAAGTAAAAAGAAAGACTTTTTTTACATAGCCCAAAAGAAGATGATCCAGGCCGGGATCGTTGGAGCGGTCAGCAATGCTGGCGATTATGTGTCGAAATACTTCTTTTTTTACTATGACGGAGTTTGCGAATTCGCTGAGGATCCGCGTGAGTATGTCTTGTACTTAGAAGTCTTTTTGAATGATCATTTAATATCTTGTATCTGATCGCTGTCTTCTGTTCGTTTGATTCTATTCATTACAGAGAATCGTTCCAATGCTGTTCGAGCCAATGTTGATCGTTCGACGATCACAAGATTGGGTCAATTATCGGAGTCACAGCAGCATTGTGGCACCCTTTTGACCGCGAAGCTGATGAAGGAGCATTTGTTCATAGACCCTTCCTTTTTCTTCAACTTTATTCATTGAGATCACTAACTCTTACTTGCTTATTTGCTAACTTGATTTGCCTTTTGTGTTCGCAGTGTTGGCTCGGAAGAGAGCGAAAAGTAAGACAATGGACCAGGTTGCTGCGGGTATTCGAGCACCCCGAATGCCTTTGTTGGGGGTGAGAATGCAGGAGCTGGTTGTTCGCAGCGAACAAACGGTTCGTGCCATGGATGTCGGGGAGGGCTTAAATTCTGCTCGCCCTGAACAAACTCCTACGACGACTCCTAGGGTCGCTACTACTGAGCCAACGAGGAATGAGGCCACTGAGCCTCAAATTGTTTTGGATTCTTCGCCCGAAAGGGTGGTGATCGAGGAAGAAGCCGTTCCCCCATGACCTCGATCTCAGGGTTGTTGAGGATCACGATATATGCAGTTCGTTAAGGAAGAACAACGCAAAGAGAGGTTGCATAGGCCTTCTTTGCGCGACCTTAGTGCTTCAGGGTCTGCTCGAGCGGGGACCAATGTGCTGGGCGATCTCCAACGATGCCAGAATCTGTTCGTAAAGCTATTACTCAGCTTCCCGAGCATCTGTTGGCTACGACCTCCATGATATCCGATTGTGTGACAGATCCATAGTGGAGGGCGTGGATGGAGAAGACGAACATCTAGGTGTTAGTGAAGGCCGCTGGTGTAACTTGTGAGGTATAGTCTTTTCCTTGAAATTTTTCTAAGTGTTTTAGATAATGTCAATATCTCTCTTTGTTTAAAACGTCTCTTTTACGATTGTAGGCCCCTGCTCTGATGACCGCCTTGGTCAATAAAACTCAGTTTGCTTTCTATAACGAATAGCAGATCGTGAAGCTTGAAGCGAAAGTCAGCATAGTCGCTATTGACAGTCTGCTTGATGAAGAGCGGGCTAAAAGAAATGCCGCTCTAGAGACAGCCACAGCTGCTGAGGCTCTTTATAGGAAGGAGCGAGCTATGCACACGAGAGTTCACATCGACCTGGAAGCTTTGAAAAAAGAAACGGACAAGGCCATCCTCGATTTGAAAGAGGATTTGACTGCAGCGAACGAGAATACTACTCACTTTGAAGATGATCGAAAGGCCTTTGCTTTGGAGCTCGCTAAGAAGCGACGTGACAATGATGAAGTCCTTTAGGTTAAGGATGAAGAGCTAGAGGCCTCCCGAAAGGAAATTGAGGATTTGAAAGCTCGTCCTACTGAAGTCCACACTGAGGAAGAAATCGAAGTTCGAGCTGTCGGTTTCGCATTGAACGCTATCAAGCTCGTCCTTCTTGACAACTGCGATCTCGACTACTCAAGGCTCCCAGAAGATTACATTGCTCAACTTGACGATTTCAAAAGGGAACTTGAGGAGAAAGATCGCAACGACCCCGAAGATGATGAAGGGGACGAATTTGGGCCGGCTGGTGATGACAGCGATGAAGAAGAAGATGGTGGAGGCGATCCTCCTCAACAATAGCTTTTCTTTTATGCTTTCTTTTTATACACATTTTTTGTAACTTTTGATTTGCCTGCTAGATCGGGACCGTTGTAAACGGACAAGTTGAATTAATGAAATGTCTCTTTATGATATTGAATCTTTTTTCTAAGTGTTGAGATTCATTTTCCTTTTTCCTTTTCCTTCTTTGCTTGCTCGTGAAACGATAATGGCAACCTGATCAGATTGAAGTAGGACCATTACGAGCCCATTTTGGTTGATCGCTTGATGGAGCTATCTCATCAATTTTCTCTGAAAACTTTCCAAGTCAATTGATAGTCTTGTCATGCCTTTTGTTTCGTTGATATTGGACTAACGGACAGAACGAATACAGTGCCTTTGGACTAGATTGATTTGTTTGATTAGGATATGACCCGGATTGTTCAGAATGCAATCTCGTGGCCCTTAGGCTCTCTGAGGAAGGACATAAGATCCTTGATAGTACAAAATCCCTGAACTATGTTGGTTCGTTTGGTATAGGATAAGACTCGGATCATTCAGATTACGACCTCATGGCCCTTAGGCTCACTGAGGAAGGATAGAAGATCCTTGCAAGTACAAAATGCCCGAATTGTGTTGGTTCGTTTGGTATAAGATAAGACTCGGATTGTTTAGATCGTGACCTCATGGCCCTTAGGCTCATTGAGGAAGGATAGAAGATCCTTGCGAGTACAAAATCGTTGAACCGTGTTGGTTCGTTTGGTATAGGATAAGACTCGGATCGTTCAGATCGCGACCTCATGGCCCTTAGGCTCGCTGAGGAATGATAGAAGATCCTTGCGAGTACAAAATCCTCGAACCGTATTGATTCGTTTGGTATAGGATAAGACTCGGATCGTTCAAATCGCGACCTCATGGCCCTTAGGCTCGCGGAGGAAGGATAGAAGATCCTTGCGAGTACAAAATCCCTGAACTGTGTTGGTTCGTTTGGTATAGGATAAGACTTGGATCATTCAAATAGCGACCTCATGACCCCTTAGGCTCGCTGAGGAAGGATAGAAGATCCTTGCGAGTTCATTACCACTGGACCCTGAAGGTTCGTTTTATTGGGGTAAGACTCAGACCAATCAGATTGCTACCTACGAGCCCTTTGGGCTCGCTCATTGGGGTATGTCTGAAGATCTATTGGAGAAAATCATGGAGTCCTTGGAAACTTTTAATGGTGGAAACAACTTTGATAAATCTGGAGAATCATGCCATAATCTTTATTTACTTCAATGATCACTGATGGAGTTTACAAAAAGGGTAAAAAGGTCCCGTGGGGAGCGTGTGATTAAAAATTTCACGGACCCCCAAGGGAGACTTGCTTGATGACGATCTTGACTTTGCCGACTCACTGATAGTATCTCCTTAGGTGCTCTGAATGCCATGCACACAGAATTGCTCGTCCGCCCAAATCTTCCAAATGATAAGTCCTTGGTCGCACAATATGTGCGATCTTGTATGAACTTTCCCAATTTGGGCTTAGCACTCCAGCTTTTGGATCATTCGTATTGATCATGACCTTGCGAAGAACTAGGTCGCCACAAAGGAAATCTTTCTTTTTTACTTTGTTATCAAAGAACTTCTTCATCCTTTTTTGGTAAGCCGTAAGGAGTAGTTGAGCCGTGGTCCGATGACCCTCGATTAGGTCGAGACTTAGCTGCATAAGCGCTTCATTATCTTCCTTGTTAAAAGTATCTCTTCGCAACAAACCTACACCGACTTCAACGAGTATCATGGCCTCGCAACCATATGCCATAAAGAATGGAGTTTCTCTTGTTGAAGTTCGGGGAGTAGTACGATATGACCAGAGCACTTCGGGAAGGGCCTTAGGCCAATCTGCTTTGGAGCAGTCAAGCTTTGCTTTTAAAGTTCGCTTGATTACTTTATTGACGACCTCGACTTGTCCGTTAGCTTGAGGTCGTGCAACCGAGGCAAACCTATTTTGGACCCTCAGGTTGCTACAAAACTTCTTGAAGTCATCACTAGCGAATTGCTTACCATTATCAGAAATTATGGTATTGGGGATACCAAACCGACAAATGATGCTTTGATATACAAACGTCTTAATTTTGTTCGTTATGATCATTGCAAAAGGTTCGACCTCTACCCATTTTGTGAAGTAGTCCACAACGACTACCGCGTACTTGACTCATCTTTTTTTTACGGGCATGGGTTCGATTAGGTCAATCCCCCACATGACGAATGACCATGGACTAGACATCATTGTAAGTTACTGTGGGGGTGCTCATGGGATGTTCGCGAATCGTTGAAATTTATCGCACTTTCTGACGAAACCCATTGAATCGGACAAGATTGTAGGCCAGTCATATCCTTGTTTGCCATGGTTTCGCCTGCGGAATGATTTCTGCAGATACCTTCGTGGATTTCGGGAATGATACGCATCTCATTAACGGAGTTCCAAAACCTTTACGATACAACATATCGTCGATCAGAGTGCATCGGCAAGCCCTAGTTCGCAGAGCTCGTGCTTCTCCTTTACTGTGGGGAACCGTTCCTTCTTTGAGGTACGCCAAGATTGGAGTCATCCAATTCTTTTGGAGATCGATGTGCATAACGACCTGGTTAGTCGGGGTGATACTTGGAGCGGGAATGATTTTGACTGGTATGCAGTCAGGAGATTTCGATCCCAATGATGAGGTGAACTTGGCTAGGGCTTCTGCCACAAAATTTCCCCCCCTGTGGAATTTGATTGATCGTGAAGCCCTTAAAGGTGGCGAGCTCTATCTTGATCTTTTTCAAATAGGTGACCATCTTGTCTCCTTTTGCCTGGTAATCACCGGCGATCTGATTGACGATCAATTGCGAGTCGCTATGAATTCTTAACGATTTGGGGCCCATTTCCTTAGCAAGGTGCAATCCTGCGAACAACGCTTCGTTAATTGTGGCCTGGAATCTAAATTTGAATGCCCCGTAGAGTCGTGTGCCCTCCGGGGTGATTAGGAGTAGGCCTGCTCCAGCTCGTTTGGTGGTTGAAGACCCATCAACAAATATCTCCCAAGTAAGGGAATCGTCGAGCTTCTTGGCCACCTTGGCGAATTTGTCCGTGGCGGGTTCGATCTGGGCATTCTCACTTTCCTCATGTCACGGGAACGTGAATTCAGAAATGAAGTCCGCCAGAACCTGTCCCTTTAATGAAGCTCAGGGCATGTAATGGATATCGAACTGACTCAATTCGACGGCCCACTGCATCATTCTACCAGAGACGTCAGGCCTCTGCAAAATTTGCCTTATAGGGTAGCTCGTGAACACCTTGATCGTATGCCCATAAAAGTATGGTCGCAATTTGCGAGATACTGTGATAAGGGCTAAGATCAAATGCTCTGTCTCGAGATAACGATTTTCGACATATACTAGTCGCTTACTGACGTAGTAGATCGACCATTGGATCCGACCCTCCTCGCGAACTAACGCGACATTGATTGCATTAGATGAAACGGATAGGTACATCATCAGAACTTCTTGAGCAACTGATTTAGATAGGACTAATGGGTTTCCAAGATAAACTTTGAGGTCGTGGAAGGCCTGTTCGCATTCTGCGGTCCACACAAACTTTTTATTACCTCTTAGGACACTGAAGAATGGTAGGCAGCGATCTGTTGATCGAGAAATGAAATGACTTAACGTGATGACCCTCCCGGTCAGACATTGTACTTGCTGTTGATTCACAAGACTCTTCATATTCAGTAGGGCCTGGATTTTTTTCGGATTTTTTTCGATCCCTTGCCGATTCACCATAAAACCGATGAATTTTCCGGACACAACCCCAAATGCACACTTAAGGGGATTTAACTTCATTTTATATTCCCTGAGAATATTGAATGCTTCGAATAAATCATGAATATGATCGACAACGACCTTCGACTTGACGAGCATATCGTCCACATATACCTCCATTGTCTTGCCGATTAGATCCGCGAACATACGGTTGATGAGCCGCTGATAGGTCGCTCTAGCGTTCTTCAATCCGAAAGGCATGACCCTGTAGCAATACAGATTGCGATCTGTTGTGAAGCTTGTATGCATTTCGTCAGGAGTATATATAATGATCTGGTTATAACCCGAGTAGGCGTCCATAAAACTTAACAACTCGTTCCTGAATGTGCCGTCAACTAGTTGATTGATCATGGGCAAGGAAAAACTATCCTTCGGGCATGCCTTATTTAGGTCGCTAAAGTCGATACACGTACGCCACGTGCCATTAGGTTTGTGTACTAAAACTGAACTTGTGATCCACTCCGGGTAATGGGATTCCTGGATAAAATTTATTGATAATAATTTCTCGACTTTTGACTTCAGCGCTAAGTATCTCTCCGGGTCCATATGTCTTCTTTTCTGGCGAATAGGATGATGATCCGAGTCGATGTTCAGGTGATGACATATGATATTCGGGTCAATCCCCACCATGTCTTCGTGTGTCCAAGCGAACACATCTTGGCTGTTTCGGAGGAAGGCGATCAGAGGTTTAACGATCTCCTCATTGAGACCGCTCCCGATCTTTATTTTTCGAGTGGGTTCATCATCGTTAACCTGGACCTCGACTAGTTGTTCAATCGGACCGTTGGCAGGTATGTCTTCTTGAAGTCATGGATCGATACCGTCGTCCGTTGGGCCTGGGTGAGGCTTGATTACATCAATGGCCATGGTGACCTTTGTTTTAGCTTTTCTGCTAAACAAACTGCATTGTTATAGTAGAGTCGCGATTCTTCATGCGTTCCACACACTTCGCCCACACCGTCAGGCGTGGGGAACTTCATCTTTATATGATAAATCGAAGTGACCGCCTTTCGCGCTCTCAGCAACGGTTGCCGTAAGATTACATTTACAGAAGTAGGACAATCCATAACAAGGAAAACTACAACCTCAGTTGTCGAGGGGACATCTCCCACGGTTATTGGTAATGAGATCATGCCCTTGGGCATTAAAGAATCTTCGATGAATCCGAACAACGGTTCATTAATGGGTTTTAGATCGATGTCTTTTAGTTTAATCCCCACGAAGCATTCATAGAAGAGAACATTCACAGCACCACCATTATCGACGAACATTCGATGAACTCTTTTGTTGCCCAGGCGTGTTGTAATAACTAGTGCGTCCTCATGGGGATGATGTAAACGAACAACCTCCTGCTCGCCAAAACTAATTTCTTCGCTCCATCTCGGAGACTTGGCGGGGCGCCTTTTTGTCCGGTATATGCCTGGTGGGGCTTGCCTAGAATCTTGCACATAATGATCCTGAGATCGTCGGGAACTTCTAACAATGTGTGATCCCCCGTAGATCATAAGGAATTCACTCCTTCCTGGACTCCGGACAGGTAGGGAAGGGTCGTTTCTCCTTTCTTCTTCCCTTATACGGCGATCGGGGTTATCTATAAAATTCTTGAGGTGCCCCATTTGAATGAGATTCTCGATGGCATACCGTAGAGAATGACATTCGTCGGTATGGTGTCCAACGTCTTTATGATAACGGCAAAATCTTCGACTATCTTTGTTCGCTCTATCTCCCCTGAGAGGTATGGGAGGAGGTATGAGCCCGTTATCCACTTTCAGTACGTCGCCGATTTTTGCATTTAGTGGAGTGAAAACTCGCTCCGCAGACGCTTTATTCCTCATTAGTTCGAAATGAGGTTTCCCTCCCTTCTCGTTGTTTCTAGGTTAGTCATTTCGTTGATTGTCTTTGGGCTCGAAACGAACAGGTGCCTTTGCTCGGAATTCTTTTCGAGGGGGCGCACTTGGGTCGGCTCCTTGATTGCCATGAGGCAACGTGGCTATGAAGTTCTCGATTTTAAGAAATTTCTCCTCGAGTTTGTAGAATCTTACGAGTGGGATGTTTTCCTCCTTCTGGAGTTTGTTCCAGAACGACATCTGAGGTCGTACACCTGCCATTATTAGGGTGCGAACTGTTTCTTTTGGCGCATTGTTGACTTTATGGAGTTCGATATGAAATCGCTCCAAATAAGATTTCAACGACTGACCCTTCTCTTGCCGAATGTTGCTCAAGTAACTCAAAGGAATGAAAAATTGTCTGTTTGCTTAGAACTGTCGTAAAAACAGTGAACTCATACGGTCCCAGGAATCGACCTTGCTAGCTGGCAACAATCTAAACCATATTTTTGAGGATGATGCTAATGTGACCGTGAGGCAACAACATTTGGCGAGATTGGACACCCAATGGAGTTCCATGAGGTCGTTGAAGACGAACAGATGATCTTGCGGATCGTTATTACCGTGAAAGGCCCTGATATCTGGCATTCAGAATCCAATTGGTAGTGGGGCCTCTAACACCTCGGCAGAAAATGGAGAAGCTCCTAAGCCGATATTCTCATTGTTATCTTGGGCTTGTATGTCGTTAATGGCTCGTTGTAGCTCTTTGATCCATTGAGCATTATTTGGTGGCTGATATTACGGTCGTGGATTAGCGCTTTCAGCTATTTCGGACCCTTGTTGGTCCGATCGATGATCTAGCAAGTATTGTCGGCAGTCGCGAGTTAGGATGTTGTTTAGTCCGCGCGACCATCTCCTCTCATTGTTCCTTGGCTCCATACAGGAACGATTCACCAGTGAGTTCACTTCCTCATTGATGGGAATGTGAGTGATCTGGTGATACGCGGTCCGCGGTAGTTGAATTTCGAATCGATTTCCTACTAGTTGTCGAGATTTTTCACCCCCAAGCCGTTGAGGTTGTTGGTTACTTGGTTCGTTTGCCAGATTTGATCTTTGACCCCCAAGTGCGAGCTAGCTATGATCGTTGTAATTACCAGATCACGCCCTTAAGGGACCATTTCATATTCGGTGCCTTTTTGGGTCTAGAGTTTGCACTACACCCCTCTAGTAGGATCAACGGATCTGGCCGCTGATCGAGTATGTCCAGACGTTGGGTGATCGTCCGGAGAGTGTTATCCAGTCTGTCCATGTACTGTGCTAAGGCCAAGTCTACATTTGGGGGCGTTATGGTGGAGACATCGAAAGTTGGTCCAACAGGATTGTTGGTGCCGTTCATCTCGCTGCCTTTTGCAGCATCTGTTGCCTGGACCATAGGATTTTTAGTTCTTGGTTCTTTTGGTGCCATTCGATGAGGATCGGATGAAAATGGACTACAAACTAGACGATGCGTTAATCACAATCGGGAATGAATCCAACACTCCTTGTAGAGCCAAACTGTTGACGGGTAAAATTACACCGCCAACGAACTAGTTACGATCTGGTCGTTACGACCAGAGCGTAGTCAAGTTGATTTAAAATGATTTACTGGTGAGGGCGATCAGTTCCTTTAGGTCATTAATTTTTGACTTAAAAGATAGAAGAGACAAGGTTTTATAGTGGTTCGGAGGCTGTATAGCGAACTCCTACATCCACTTTTGCCTGTTATTTAAATAAAACGATTACAAATTAGATCGTAACGATCTGATCCGACCACAGAACAATCTTAGAGAGGGAAAGTTGTCTGGAGCTTCTTTAGCTAATTTCTTAAAGAGATAAATAAGTAGTGTTTTTGAGATGGGTTTGTCGATCCCCCGAAATGTTGATGGGGGTTTTCTATTTATAGGGAGTGATCACGGGTTCCATTGGACAAATGGACCTCGCTAATAAGGTATGAACCACAAATGGTAGACAACTAGTTGATGCAAATGTCGCAAGTAGATTGCAACTTGATCGATAGGATTGAGGCGGATATAGCAAGTGGATTGCAACTTGATCGATAGGATTGAGACGGATATAGTAAGTGGGTTGCAACTTGATCGATTGGATACAATAGAATCAGGTGTCGTCACTAGCGGACAGGTGGTGCGACCTAGGAGGTCGCGTGATGTCACCAGCGTACAATAGAATTGGATATGGTCATCAGCAGATAGCTGTCGCGACCTGCGAGGTTGCGTGACGACACCATCGGTCTCACAGGATTTACCCCATAACAATCAGTAAGTTGTCTTACCACCAAAGTTCATTGTTTCCCTCAAGTACACCCTTTTAACAATGAAATACAACAAGGATTCCCACAAAATTAAAAAGAAGTTAATCCCGAAAATTGTGATTGCTACTGCAAATGTTGGTGGCCTGCCATGCTTAATTCTGTTCCAACAATGTGACATGCTCTCTGATTGCTGGATTCAGCAAGCTAGCAGAGTGTTTGCGACAACTACAAGCATGCGTACAGGTCAGTTTTATTTTGCACTCTTTAAATTTTATCTAGTTTACATTATTCCGATTT
>WYDK02050358.1:0-13973 GCA_009867345.2 Toxicodendron radicans | reverse complement strand
GGCAAATTGATATATTTTATAGAAAAATATATTTTATTTATAATAATTAATGATTTTAAACTCAATTTTGACGCAGCATATTCTCTCCTGGATCAGTTGAAATGCAAGTCTCTGGAGTCAGAATAGCAGAAAAGTGGCAAGCTCAAAACTTCGTGTAGCAATGTTTCCATGGGTTGCCTTCGGCCATTTCATTCTTACCTTCACGTCTCTAACAAGCTTGCGGAGAGAGTTAACAGGGTCTCCTTCTTTATTGCCCAAAGGAGCTCTCCCAAAGCTACAAGAACACAACCACTACCCTGACCTTATACAATTCTTACCTCTTGTGATTCCCCATGTTGATGGTCTCCCTCCAGGTGCTGAAACTGCTTCCGATGTGCCATTCTCTAATCACGAACTACTTGTTTCTGCCATTGACAAAACGCGAGATCAAGTTGAAACCATTCTGAGCAATCACTAGCCGGATATAGTCTTCTTCGATTTTGCACAATGGATTCCAGGAATAGCCCGTCAATTAGGCACCAAGTCAATCTACTATTCCGCGGTTCATGCATGCACACTTGCGTTCTTCACGGTTCCAGCTCGAAGACTTACTCTGGAGACTATCTTGGAAGAGAAACTCCAACCACCGCCTGGCTACCCTTCTACTACTGTGAAGATAAAACACCATGAGGCCCCCTCATAATATTGCTGGGCTAAACGATACCGGTGCAATGGTTTCCCTTTACCAGCGGTTAACTTCCAGCTTGAAAGAAAGCGATGCAATTGATTTCAGATCATTTCAAGAAATTGAGGGAGCTTATTCTGACTATCTTTCACAACAGTATTCAAAGCCTGTGTTGTTAACAGGGCCTGTATAGTGTATAGCTTGAAGAGAAATGGGATAAGTGGCTAAACAAGTTTCAGCCAGATTCAGTGGTGTTCTGTGCATTTCTAGCCAAATTACTCTACAAAAAAGAACAATTCCGAGAGATGATGTTGGGGTTTGAGTTAAGTGGGTTTCTATTCTTGGTTGCTTTAACTCCACCTGAAGGATGTTCAACCATCGAAGAAGCGTTAACTGAGGGGTTTGAAGAGAGAGTTGGTGAGAGAGGTTGGGTAGACAGAGGATGGGTACCGCAGACACTGATACTAAAACACCCTTCAGTTGGGTGTTTTTGAGTCACTGTGGATTTGGTTCCATGTGGGAATCTTCAGTTAGTGACTGCCAAATACTACTCGTTCCATTTCTTCGTGACCGATTTATGGATACAAAATTTGAGATAGAAGAATTGAAGGTGGCAATAGAAGTTGAGAGAGGAGAAGACGGGATTATTGGGAAGGAAGGTTTGAGCAAAGCAATCAAGTTAGTAATGGACAACAACAGTGAATTGGGTAATTCATTGAAGACCAATCATGTTATGTTGAAAATTTTAATCCGTCATGGATTGGCAAGATGAGAAGATTGATAGTTTCGTTCTATATGTGCAAGATGAGAAGACTTGAATCATAAGCAAGTTCACAAATTTATATTGTTTCAATTTGTAGTGTATGTGTTAAGTCATCAGATGTTTATGGCTAATGCTAAGGTCGTTAATTTGCTGTTTACACTATACACCATAAAGGGTTTCTTCCCCCAGCAGATAAAAGTAGTAAATTATAAGAGGGTGTGTAAGAGGCCATGGAGAAAATGAGGTAAAGATTAAATTATATATGATATTCTCTCGTATTTGGAGCAAAGACAAATCTAGTGAGGTGAGATTGGACTTGGTTTAGATTTAATTAAATTAAACCCAATTATAAGGGTGTATGGAAAATATCTTTCTTCCTTCCTATTAAATACTATTTGAATAAGATAACAAAGATAAAGTCAGTGCCACAGAGATATAATGTTTGCATTTCAGCCATTTGACAAAAGAAACAAATTAATCACAAGTTCAGTTAAACATGAAACTACTCAATGCAATTAATTAAAAGAGAGTCCGGTAATGAGATCATTATATACAAGAGGTAACAAGAACATCAAATAAGTAATTATGGATCCATCAATAAACCAATAACCTCAAAATGATACTTACATGGTGTAGGTTAGCGCCTTTCCAGAAAACAGTCAAAACTTCCGGAAACAATCTCAGTTAGAAATCTAACAAATCAATCCAACGGCTGCTTCATCATTACTATGGACTTTATAAGAGAACAAAGGCACAATTTCTCAAATGTACAGTGAAAAGAAACGTCTGTGTTAGAATCTACAGGAACCAGGACGCCATCTCTGAATACAAATTTTCGATCAAACCTGAGTTGGGTATTTGCTTCAGTCGCACTTCCACCTCCAGAGTGACAACTGCATTCCACTGGTGCAACTAAACTATTTCCTGAACTCTCACAATGGCATGTAACCAGTTCTGGATATTCAGAAAGCTTTTCCGGATTTCCTTGTCTCAGGTTTTTGTTGAAAGCATTATGACTACTACTGGTAACTTTTCTAACTAATGAAAGGAGATCCACGGATAATGATGCAACAACATCATGAACATCCTCCACTGTCCATTTGCTCCCATTCAATCCCAATGTATGAAGAAGAATTCTCTGCATCAAATCGTTGAGGGTGCTTAGGCATTCAAAGCAAACATGATATGAACACGTGACCCCAGAGTATTCAGAGAGACTGGGAGTTTTACTGGAACATAAGTCCACATCGACAGTAAGTTCACTAGGATCAGGCTTACCATCATTAGATGTGGTTTTGATCTGTGTCTCTGACAAACCATTAACCTGATCACTAGGTTTTTGGGAATCAGATAAATTGATACATCCCAATTCACCAGAACAATCAGGACCATTCTCCGAATCCATATCTACAACTGCATTGTCGATTTGGATAACAGGTTCTTTGAATGCAAATCCATTGGAATGCTTCAAGGACTCAGAATCCATATCGACAACAGCATTATCCAAAGTCCTTTCTGACTCACATGGTCCAAGATTACTTCCATTCTGTTCATTTAAAATTTTATCAACTGATTGATCAGCAACTGAATCATGAAGATTTGTATACAATGAAGTATCAGGAAGAACAATATGCTCTGCAGACCCCTGTTCCAAAATCTCAGCTCTCCCCACAGGATCAGGATACGCAGAATCATCATGTCCATTGTTCAAGCTAAGAGATTCAATGTGTTCAACCTCAAACCCCTGACGCCTACCTTCAGTGACTTCTGGTTCATGAGAGCTTTTGTTAGTAACATTTAGCTTGCACTCGTCACTTTGAATGGAATTATCCTCACATGCATGACTATTATCTGGACATCCCACAATATCAAGCTTAGGGTTTGCCACTTTTATCTGAGCATCCGATTCTAAACTGAAAAATTTAAGTCCTTATTGTTAGAGATATCAATTAGCAAATAAAAATGGAATCACAAACATATAATGATAATAGCTAATAATACCTCTGCAAGGCATACACCCAGCTATTAACCACATCTTCCAGATAAGCCACTTGTGATAAAAGACGGATATATTGACACCTATCTTTCCCAGCTTGAACTTTTGCATTAATCTCTCCAACTATGAGTTCAAGAACCCTCCGTACATCTGCGGAAACTTCTCTAAGTGATGCATATACTCCTCTATACGCCAATAAACCGACAGCAATTAGGCCTCTTACTAAACCAGATTTTTCTTTCCTATTGATATTGCTGGAGCCAGAAGCAACAGTTAACGGTTCCACTGAATCACTAGGACGAATAATACAGGAATTGAATGGCCATCCCTTCCAAGGTCCATTTATGTCTGCACAAGGACCATCCTTTAACTTTGATGTGAACCAACAAAGTTCAGCAAAATGAGGATATAGCAGAATTTGATAGCCAAAAGTAGATATAGCTACCAGCAAGCTTGACCTTCCCTTCAAAATTTTATTGTTGGGTGGTGGTGGCACTTTTACAGAAGAATCATCAGGATATTCGGTTCTATCCTTGTGTTCATTGGCTAAACCATGATCTGTACTGTTAAGTACCGTGTCTGTACAGACTTCAGTGAAACCATGAGTTTTGTGCTCTTTGCAATAATTTGTATGGGCATGAGTTCTTTGATGAACCAACCGAACAACCAGTTGAATTATATCCCTTGATAACTCTGCTGCAGATACATTGATAACCGTATCACATTTGAAATTCCCACCAAGCTGTACAGAAAACCGGGGTACTGTGTGCTCCAAGGGGATTGGAAGGTTACAATTTGATGTATGACTCCCAAAAAACTGCCTCACTCTTGGCGGGAGTAAAGAATATGGAACTTCTGAAGTAGCCTGTTGGCAAGAAAAAAAGTATTCTAATTTGAGCAAACCACAGTTAAGAACATGAGACACTATGATAATAAGAGGAGGGGAAATTTTGAGCAATAATCAAAATGTTAACAAGATCATAGCGAAAAGGAGATCTTAAACTGGAAGATTAAAAGCAAAGAAATTTCAGGATCAATTTAAAAACTACTGGTATGCTTTTATTAGTCCTCCCAATATAATGCACAACTTATTTCTTGCTTAGAAACAATCATGAGATTATAGTCAAACAAAGTAAACGACATTGTCCAACCACTTCCTTTTTCTTTTCGCTCTACTAAGAAATAGTCAAACTCAAGCAACAGGTTAACATTTTCAAATCAGTCAGATAACAGACAGGTGAATACATCACGCAAATGTTCCACATACATTTTATTTGTCTATTTCTATTTAGTATTACAGAAAATGGTGAAAAGTGAAACAATGTGCAAAAGAGCCGAAAAAACTGAAAAAAGGGGGGTCCTTCAACCTACTAAACAACCCTTTGTTTTCAAGTGAACTAGAAAATATTTTCGTAATTCAATTTGTTTACCATAAAGTGAGTTACATTCTCTATTATTGTGAATAGAACTATATGAAGCAAATAATTGGATTAAAAAAACGTATGAAAGTTGATGCCTTATACCAACTTGCTCACATAAAATGAAGAATGTGAAAAAATAATGGTCATACAAATTACAGAGCGCAAAAATGATTTGCTTATTTACACTGTTTTGATGCATCAAGAACTAAATTTTAGTCGTAATATTAACATTAGTGTGACCAATTGTTAAAAAATTGGGAAAGAACCCATTAGCTTAATCATGCCCAAATATACATTTGTAATGACAAGGAAAATATCATGAAGGATCAACAAGGAGGGAATAGCACTTGTACCAGAATCATCACAGTCGTAGTGACACAGAGAGATTCCACCTGCTCAACAAATGAGCTCCAGGCATGTGAGGTACCCTGAAAATCCATGGTCTCAGCTAATTTCTGTTTCTGCAGATGGGAATCAATTTGCTTTTCAAAAACTCCCTCATGTGCTAAAGAAGATTCATTGCTCGAAGAAGGTGGATTGTTTGTTGAAGAAGAATCAATCTCCTCATTTACTTGCTGAAGTGTCTCTATAGCCCACAAATCAATTCTGGGCATGAATACTAAGCATGACCCCACACTAGAACATTTCACTGCCACAAAAATAGATAAAAATGAGGATTTTAAACTAATCAAACGCAAACACTATTTTTACAGCACATTATATGATTGGCAGTGCAGATTTGAGCTTAAACACATGCTATTTACCAAGAAAAGACTGCTATTGCACATGAAGGGATTAACTAAAATATTCATACTGCTTGCTCAAGCCAAGTCAAAATTTTAGGAAGTATACATGAAACAGCAATTAGTGTCAAACAGGCTTATAGTGTTAGGTCATAAACATCAATGAGTCAAGCAAAGTCTGTGGTTATTCTCTAGCGAATTACTTGATTGAGTTGGTTTGTACCTAGTAAGAGAATTCTCTTTTTCTTACATCGCAATGACCCAATTACCGTGTATGCAACTTACTAGAAAACAAAAAAGGGCAGCAAAGCAAAAGGAACTCTCTAACATACATTCAAATGTAGACCAAAACATCACCTTTTATACATTTTTTTGTTTGTTTGTTTATTTATTTATTTATTATAAAGTTTGAGAAACATGTGCCACTACCGGCTGTAATTTTCAAACCTCCTATACATCATATGAACCGTAGTAGCTTAATTCTACAACCAAGGCCTTGAAGTATAATGGTAATACCACAAATTTGTCTGTACTATGAACTCTAATAAAGCATGAGAACTATGTAAATGAAAATCTCAAGTATTGAGTGTACTTCCTGTCTTGATTGCAAACTGAATAAACACGTGTCCTGTTATCCTCATCGGTGCAACCCAACCCCAGGTTAATCTGTGTCCTGAAAAACATCAGCCACCTCGGACATTTACATGTTTTTTTTATCATTTTTCAATTACTTTCAAAGATCCACAACTCCACACAACTGTAACTTAATGTCACCTAGTCCCATCCTTAGGGGCACCCTGAGAGTTAACAATATGTTACCCAGAATTGACAAATTCTAGGAAACATTCTCCGTATGAGATTGAAAAAACATAAAAAAAGATCAGGTGACCTCAAGACTGGGAAGAAAATTGTAAGCGATCCTCAAAAAGTAAATAATCATGAATATCATGTCTCTGAAACATTAAACCATGATGATCAACAAAACAGCCACAGATAAAACAGAAGTTAAAGAAAGGGAATTATACTTAATAGCCGTGTTAAACCCTGCACCAAATCATCATGTCCTTCTTGAGAAATTGTTGCCAAATCAACCTTCTGAATTTCCACATTTCCAACAAAACAGTGAAGAAGACAAGCAGCAAGGTGCCGCTGGCCAGATCTTGGACTTCCAGAGATCAAGATCCGAAATCCAGATTTCTTCTTTGATGCAAAAGATATATTTTTAAACAAACTAGTGTGCATACCGCAACCATGCATTTTAGCAGGTTCATAATTGGCATTGCCATCACTAGTATCACCAGCACAAGCATCAAAACCAGTAAAGGTAACCTCTCCAGTTATAACGCCAGCCTGCGAAAGCCTTCTCTCTATATCCTTTGCTACATCTGCTTCTTGAAGAAAAACATCAACATAAGACCACCAATGATCGCTTGGAATTTTCTTCTTAACCAAAGCTGAAACAATCGAACTTTTAACCATTGATGCAGCTTTAGTAAGAGGAGTAGGCAACCATAGCCGCTCATCTAGATAAAGTGAAACAAGCAAGGTGGATAATGGTTGCAACAGACAAGGAATCAGGTGGGTGGAAAGAGGAGAGGATACTAAATCATAAGCGGCAATTCCTGCTTCTCTACGTGAGCATGGTGGTGGGGAACATGACAAAGCTTCTAACCAATCCCTCTCCTCCACGGCGAAGGAAGGAAGAGGAACACGTTTAGCACTAGAATCTTTCTCCGCAGCAGCAGACAATATCTCTTGGAGAGGGAAGTTCCTTTTCAAAGCAACAATAGCTGCCTGAGTACAAAGAGCCTGCAGATCAGCACCAGCAAAGCCAGTAGTTCTACTTGCAATCCACTTGAGAAATGATCCAGTTATTGGTTTTGGCCACTTTTGTGTGTGAAGTGAGAGAATAGCAGCCCGGTCCTCCATGGATGGCAGCGGAAAATAAATCTCCCTATCAAATCTACCAGGCCTCCTTAACGCTGGATCAACAGCTTCAGGACGATTTGTTGCACCTATCACCACCACTGAACCTCGAGATTTTAGACCATCCATTAAAGCAAGCAATGTGGAAACAACTGAACTATGAGTCTGATCTTGCTGCCTTGTTCGCTGAGGTGCCAATCCATCTATTTCGTCAAAGAATATTATAGAAGGCTGACATTTCTCAGCAACTTGAAACAGAAGTCTTAGCTGACGTTCAGCATCACCAACATATTTTCCTAAGCAGTCTGCACCTTTTCGGGCAAAATATGCTATCCGTTTATCACCACGAGCACATGAGCCAATTAATGCCCGTACTACCAGGGTTTTACCTGTTCCAGGGTAACCATGCAAAAGAACACCTCTAGGAGGAGTAAGCCCCAGATTATCAAAGAACTCAGGATATAACAGAGGCAAAATCACAACTTCCTTCATACAACGAATGACATCTTGAAGTCCAGCAACAGATTCCCAACCCTCATATAGTTTTCCACTCTCAGAGTCTGGACCACCAATATAGACAGGTGCAATTCTTAACAAATCTCGATGAAGTCTCTTGCTCTCACGTTTTAAGAACTCTTCATCCTCACCACAGTTCTCCAACCATTTTTCTTCTGCTTCAACATCCTTTCGCCAAGCATCATTTGACAGCTTCCTAATTTCCAACTTCATTTTTCTAGCTTTCAATTTCTTTATCCTGGCTAAATATTGATTACCATGAGGTTGAAAGAGGTGCCGATGATCTGTACAGGCTATGAGAAATTTCCGATGATCAAAGATGCAACCATTAGCTCGTGCACAGGGCTGTCCAAGCATAAAATGTCAAAAGCAAGAAAATAAGGCTAATAAGTACAATACTATAGGCTGCCTTATACTCCAGCGAAACAAAAGAGCAAATGAAATACCAACCAAGTGGTAAGTTTTTGGACACCGATCAACACGACATCCAATAGTCGCACCAGGCCTCCCACAGCGAGTGCATTTTAGGGCTCTTCCTCTGCAGAGAGCAGCCCTTACATTTTTTAAGCATCCCAGACCAGCGAAATAGACCTGCAAACATGAATCATCATGTATGGAAACTTACTGACTAAAAGAGATTGTTGACTTTTGGCAGTAAATCTGCAAAGTCGTCTTAGCAAAATCAGAATTAAATGAAAAATTGTTGGCATGTCAATAAAGAATTAAAAAAAAATTGTTGGCAATCAAGTGGTAAAGATTGTTGCTTACTTCCTACAAATATGTTCCATCACAGTGCAAGACTAGAGTGGTGTAATGTGAAGCCCTGATGATGTTATAAACACACAAAATTGGTAACTATACACGCAGGAGATAATCATCAAGATAACCGAGAGCAGAAAGCTAGCAATTTTAAACAAGACAAAGTATACTACCTCCATTAATTAAGAGCAGACAACTGTATAAATATTATTAGCTAAAATATTGAAGTACACAAAGTTACAAGTTCATGGAATTTTTATCCAAGGATAACAAAGTACATGGAACTAGTCTCTTCAATGGAGAAGCTAAAACTGCCTCAACCATCAACTTTTTATGATCCTGCTAATGCCTTTGAAGTCCATTAAGTTTGACCAAACAGGACTAAGGAGAAAAAATGTTGAGAAGTTGAAGAAAAACCTACACCTCCTACCCATAATCCTAGTATAAGTGAAAGATTTTTTATTATAACCGTGATGTAAATGGCATTGCCTTAGACATGAAAGCCAAAAGGATAGGATGGACAAAATGTTAATCCAAACCCTTAAATAATAATTCAAGCAAAATCTTTTGGGCGGAACTTCAGTATTTTGATCTGAAATGACTTTGTTTAATCAAAATGAAATTTGGAAAGACAACTAAATTGAGAAATTTCAGTACTTTTCTCATCATTTATTTTAGCAAGACCAAGTCAAAGTTCTTTTGTTTATAAGAAAATAATTAAATGCCTAAGACTTGTTAAAAAATGATGAAATCATGTAGTTGGAGCAACACGTTGAAATGGTTGCTTAAAGTTCCAAACTGAGTCAAGTCCAAATATCTTTCTTGGATGCCAATAAGTAATAATAAATGAGCTTTCTTAAATGCCGAACAAACCCTACACTTCCATACACAAAGAATAGAAACAAGTACCATAATCAACAGATAAAATATTTTCAATGTCAAGCAACTCAAACACCATAATTCTTTACAATATAACAAGACTAGTATATAATTAATCTGTACAAGCAAGGCCCTTGTATAATACAATGCACTGGAGAGAATTCCAACAAGTATTTATGTAAATCATATACTTAATCTCAGCAGAATTAAAAAGAAGAAAAGAGAAGTATGAATGTAAACAGCACAGATATTTAGTTTTTCCTCGTGCTGGGCAGACAGCAAATAATTAATCATCTCTAAAATAAGCACATATACATAATATTGTTCGATCGACCAAGCAAAACATAAAAGAAAAAAGAGAATAAAAGATAAAATTTAATCAAAAGGCCACACCTCTGGACTCCAAACAGCACAGTGTTGATGAACCCAGATTCCAGCTATACCATAACGATCATTTATAGGGCCCAAGAGACGGCCAAGCCACCCAGGTTCATCACCAAATCCATCCCATAAATCATAGGTAGGCTCCTCTGAAGCTGAAGACCCACTGTAGGCCTCATTTTCACTCTCACCCACATCTTGGATCAACCTCTTTGGAGGCTTACCATCATTCCCACAACCACATAAACCACACCGCCTCCCCTGTTTAATGTGTGGCCTGCCAAGAGTATCATTTGAACCATGGTTGATCTCATCCATCATTGCTGCACTCATACCTTCAGAAGGCTTTTCCTCAAGACTCACAGGACAGTCATCCTTTTGATCATCAGCCCCTCCATCTTCCACGTCATTTTTTATATTTCCAACATCTTCTCCACCATCCTGTTGATCTTCTCCTTCTTCTCCACCCTCTAAATGCTCCCCTTCTTTATCGCTCTGCCTCATTGTTTCCACCACTTCCTCTTTTTCATCACCAATGCAATCCTCTTCTATTTCCTTGCCACTCAATACTTCCCTCTCCTCTTTCTCGGAAACCTCTTTAGCATTAACCTCCACTCTCTCCATCTCATCTTCACCAACCATTCCACTCCCCAAAGCTGGCATACTCTCATCACCCTTGTTGCTCACCACCTCCAATTCCTCCTCCCTTCCACTCCCCTCCTTCATCCCACTTGTCTCCATCTCTTTCTCCTCCTCGTGCATTTCTTCTTCCTCCTCATGCATTTCTTCTTCCTTCTCACTCATTTTCTCTTCCTTCTCACTCATTTCCACTTCATCCCATAAATTACTCTCCTCCTCTAACCTGCCTCTCGTCTTATTTACCACCACCAAGTCCCCATATTCCACTTCTTTCTGCATACTCACCCCACTCTCCACAGCCTCCTCAGCCATTCCCTCAAAGAGTTCCCCTCTGCCACTCAGCTCACCGCTCTCCTCAGTCCTCACTTCAAACCCCACATTCCTCCCTCTTGACCTCAACCTTGACCCCCAAACCCCCGGCGACGCCGATTTCTCACTCTCCTCCTCTTTAGCCCTCCTTAAACTACTATTTAACCTCTTATTAACACCTGAATTAACATTTCTATCAACTCTACGCCTCTTTTTAACAGGTGGTGGTGACACATCAAGCAATACCGGAGCCCGTCTCACCCGAGAGCTTCTACGAAGCTCCAAGTCAGGCATGGACGTCCCCGGCGCCCCCTCTTCCTCATTACCTTCATTTGATTCAATATGATTCCTATTATACTCCTCTTCGCATATTGCATCTAGCCTCTTGTGTTTCTTCCGAAGCCGAGGCCCAGACAAATTACTATCCCTCCTCTTCGAAACCGATGCCGGCGATAATTGCATCACAAAATATATAGATAATGTTGTGCGTATATATATATCAATAACACTATCTAAAATATATCTTTTCTATCTATACACGACTGTATTTATCTAAAATCTCATCATTTACGCAAATGGGTATTGATCGATCTTGATTTTTTGTCAAATGGGTGTATGATTTACCGGCAGATTAATAAGAAAAGAATTCAAACGAAGATTTGACACGGTGACTCACCTGTTTTTGGCAGAGTTGAACTGGAGGACCTATATGATAGTGACATGAAACCAAACCCTAGAAATCGATTTGGTATTGCGTTTTGAATTTGTTTGTGTTCTTAGGTATTTTCTGGGTCTTCAAACAATATTTTATAAGTCTTTTTCTCTCTAAATTTTCTCTTTTGCTGTTACTCAAGACTCCAGAGTTATAGAAATACTAGGGTTATACTGATACGCTTTTTTATTTTTCATTTTTTTAATTCTCTTTTTCGGGGGTTAACACCACTTGCATAAGAGAGAGTGTTGATTGCGAATGGAATGTTTTTATTTTATTTTTATTTTTTTAATGTTAAAAACGTTTTTCTTTTTTTTTTTAAAAAAAAAAACTTGTTAATTGGTAAATTAAAGTAAATATAGAAATAAAAATAAATTAATTTCTAATCAATAATATATCTGATGATATTTTTAAAATAAAAAAAGGGTTTATTGAAAGGATTTTTTAATATACTTGATAAACATTTTTTGAAATATATATTTAGAAATGCTTTTGAAACATCAAAAATAATTTCAATTTTGTATAGTTTTTCAAAAAATATATACAATTTTTTAATAAGAACATCATTTTTATATAAAAAATTATAAACACATAACAACAAGCATTTCAAATATTTTTAAGAAAAAGAAAAAAAATTCAAAATATTTATATAAAAATACACATTTTATAAAGTTAGTAGTTGATGGATAATAATAATAAAATTGGGTGAAGGAACGCGCTATGGAGGAGAGTGAGGGAGGGTTTAGAAAGAAGCAAAATATGGTTGATTATGTGGAATTTTCCAAGTTCCAACCAAAAAGTTGCCGCCAAATATGTGTTGGTTTTTTTTCTCAACAAATTGGTGGTTTGGTTTGTGAAAATCAATAAAACCAAACCCAACGGCTCTTCAATTATTTTGTATCTTTATGTATATGCCTTTTTTTTTATTATTATTACCAACTATATTTTGAGGGTTTTTTATTTTATTTTAAAAAATAACATTATTATTATATGTTGATTGTTGTCGAAAAACTTATTTATATATATATATTTTTATGTATTTGATTAGAACACAGTTTTTTTAATTTCAAAATTAAGCACATTTTTTTTAGAAGGTAATTGCACTGTTGATACTCTTGTTAATCTTGGTCTTCAACAAACATCGCTTACTTAATGGAGTTCTCTCCAGAGTTTTTAAACCTGACCCGGGCCTTGACCCGATCAAGAGGTTAGTTCCCAGATCGCCCCCTCCGATTGATTGGACCGGTCGGTCAAACCGGTGACGTCAATAAATCAAACAGGTTTGAAATCTAACAAACCCATAATTGAGAAATTTATATTAATCCCTACAAGTTTGAAATCTAGCAAACACACCCTTGCGATCTAGATAGAAAACTCTAGCCACCGCAACTGCAATCTACCTCAGATCAGCCCAACACCAAACAAACCATTACTAGGTGATGCATTTTCGCGGAAACTTAAAGTAAGTTGACACAAAACAATACAAAAACAAACATAAAATATACGAAAATAAAGTAAAGGGATAGAAGCCTAACAATCCACCTCTTAAAGGCTACACCACCGACCAATAGAAAATTAAACGCAATACACTCCTAAACTTCAATAACACAATAACAACTTACAAACAACAAGGATAACAACAACAAAAGTATAACGACATAAAACATAAGAAATAACAAAATAAAGTAAATGATAGATGTCAATGATCTCCACAACGTAAAAGTTAAGCTACCGGCTATGGATATCACTAACAAGCCAATCTCCGAGACATAAAGGCAAAGTCACCGGTCAAGGAAGAACCACCACCAAATTTTGACTAGAATTTGGATAAAGGATAAATGATGGAAAACTCTTTTAAGAGCTCAAAATTTTTTTATTCCAAAAATTCATTCTCAAACTTGTTTTACAATCAAGAAGTTGGTCTTACAAGGATGTCAAAATACATGAAGGGTAATACATGAGAGGTAATACAAGGTAATTGAAATTTAAGATAATAATAAACTATGAAACACATTTTAATTAGCCACCCTAATGTCCCCTAAAAGCCAAAATGTCTACAAACACAAGTAAGAATCTTTAATCTAGAATTTTCCCAAAATGGTAAGGAACATGGAATTGTCAAGGATGACAACATTGTCTTTGCTAAATCGGGAATGTCTTGAGCCACCCATGTCATAATCTTGTCTCTTTGCATTGAATGTTTTCACATGCTACATTGACCAATACTTGAAATACCATTGGATGCTTGGAATATGTTTTGATCAT
>WYDK02050340.1:0-13978 GCA_009867345.2 Toxicodendron radicans | reverse complement strand
AAATTTCAAGGGAATTATTCTAAGTGTATAGGCATAGAAAATACAAGATTAGACGTACCTTGGCTCGGGTATTACAGAATCCAAACCGATTCTTTTGATGCATAAGATAACGCTATAGTGCTTTGTTTTGAACTTTTCCAGCTCATTGCAACCCCATTGAAACAAAATACATACCATGATTACGATCTATATGTAAAGATATGTTTAAAATAAATAGGCAATGGAAAACATTGTAAAACAAAAATTTAAACAATCCTAACCAAGATCTAGGTGAAGAATATATACATAAGTATAAATAAACCCTGTGAGAGGATTATACCTGCGTTGATGGCTCCTTCAATTGGTGATTCACTTTCGATTCAATGTAGAATCGCACGTGTAATATCCACACGAAGATAATCCACTCACAGGAATTGTTAGATCGCTTGAATGGGTGAAAAGAATTGAAGAAAAAATCAAATTTTTTTCTTCACAAGGGTGTTCACGTTTTTCACTTGGTAGGGTGGCTAGGGTTTTTCTTTTTCTCTCTTCATGAATAATGAGGCACTCTTTTTTAAAATAGGAATTAAGTTCACTTATATAGTGAACATTAAAACCCTATACCAATTGGGAATATCCTACTATTCCAATTAGGAGTAGGATATCCCAAGCCAATCACTCCCTAATAAATATTCAATTAATTATTAATTTATTAAATCAGTTAATATAAATTAATTTATATTAACATTAATAAATAAATATAATTAATTAATTCAATTTAAATATACCAATAAAATATATTTAAATTAACACAATCTCACCAATTTAATTATTAATTAAATTTAGGCAACAACCTTATCAATTAAATTGCTCGTGTGAGATTACCAAAATACCATTATTCATGAAAATGCAGAAAATTCCTTTTTCATCTATTTTCATGATTCCTTTTTACTATCTTCTATGTGTGTGACCCGTAGGCTCCTCATCGTATCGGCAGTGTACGATATTATGATTAGAACCCAAAAATCGGCTCACCGAACATAGACCAAGATTGGTCTCTAGCAAGACATCATGGCCACCAGATAGATTCGGATTCAGCGAAACTGAAACCTGTCAATGGTATGGTTACCTTGCAATTCAATCTTTTCGTCATCTCTTATCTCCTCAAGACTTAAACTACCAAAATAGTGTCAACTTCAACTTAGTACCTTGATGTATTCATATCCGATTGCCCGAATGACGACCAAAATAAATTGGATTTGAGAACCAACTTAATTCCATCGTGGCCACATATTTGGGGTTATTATCACTCATCGAATATATATCTGAGATAATGTCTCCCGAGCCTGGGAGTGACGAATCATGTGTCAATCCACCATAGTCTCAACGTGTTTCTCAATATGGCCAATGACTACCTTATTGATAACTCTAAAGAAAGTTACGTTGGGCTAGTGTCAAACCACATCAATGTTCACGCATGACACTCCGGTGACATCAAGTCAAAGGAGCACATGCACCACCATCTGTTAGAGGATTGTTCTATAGACACTAGGGTTACCATCTATATGGAATCCTCAGATTGGTCAGTCCAGTGAACTTGCTCATAAAGCAAGGACCCGTGTATCGCACCAGGTAATCTCCCAATAACCTTGACAAGTGAGATCTGTCACTGTATTTCAACATGGTCGTTCAACACGATGATAGTCTTATCGTATTATCTGTGGTCTTAATTTAGAATAATACTGGGGCTACGGACGCTTTCAGAATGACCATCTTATTCTATCATAGAGTTCTCTCTATCAAGATTTTAAACACTTGATACTCTCATCATGTTTCAACAAATCTATAGGCATATATCATTTCATACGATCGTACGTACTCAAGTTCTGATATAGAAAATGTCTTTATTATAAAATTAATCATGTTTTTACTAAGAGTCAAATACAATATGATTGGCTCTAGGGCACCTACACTAATAATATAATCATTCTTATCCGGCACCTACACTAACAATATAATCATTCTTATCTGTTTGGAAACTGGCATCACTGTATCCTTTAATAATGAGCTCATCTTCCCCTTCATATACCAATAATGCATCCTTAGTCCTTCTCAGGTACTTAAGAATATTCTTTGTAGTTGTCCAGTAATGCTCACTTGGATCCAATTGATATCTACTACAAATTCTTAAGGCACATGAGACATCAATCCGAGTACATAACGTGACGTGCATGATGGATCCAATAGCAGATGTATATGGTATCCTACCCATCTTGTTTCTCTTCTCTTGTGTTTTAGGACATATATCCTTAAGATATACACGCCATGTGAAATAAGGAGAAATCATTTCATGGATTCTTCCATGCTGAATCTCTTCAATACTTTGTCTATGTACGTACTCTGACTTAGGCCAAACAACCTACTTGATATATCATGACAAATCTTTATATTGAGGATGTATGATGTTTCTCCTAAGTCCTTCATGTAGAGCACTTGGATAACCAAGTATTTGCTGACTGCAAGTACGGTATATCATTCTCAATAATAAGTATGTCATCGACATACAACACCAAGAATACAAATGCACTCCCACTAATCTTTTTATACACACATGGCTCATCTTCGTTTTTGATGAATTTGAATTCTTTAATAGATTCATCAAAACAAATATTCCAGCTCCTTGAAGAACGAAACCATCAGGTTGTGTCATGTAGACATTCTTTACGAGGTTTCCGTTCAAGAAAACAATTTTGACATCTATCTACCAAATTTCATAGTCATGATATGAAAAAATAGCCAACATAATCTGGATAGACTTTAGCATCGCAATCAGTGAAAAAGTTTCATCATAGTCAATGCCATGCTTTTGTCTAAAACCTTTAGTAACTAGTCGTGCCTTATATGTTTGCTCTTTATCATCCATGTCAGTCTTCTTCTTGAGACCCATGTACACCCTATGGGTTTTATGTAATGCTTACACCAAGGTACATAAATCATATATTACATTCTCATACCCTTAGTAATATTCCTTTGGAGTTGCCTTAAAAGAATTTGTAGAAATTCTTATTAAATTTTCACTAGGGGTAAAATAGTCTTTTCATATGGAATTAAAAGGAAAAATGGGGAATGAAATAAAACTATACAAGGTAAAATGGTCTTTTCTAAAATCAATGTTACATTCCCATACCCTTAAAAGAATTATTAACATATATTTTAGAAAAGAATAGAAAGTTGCATTAATGTATTTCTATTGCATGCATTATTATTCATGTAGTTGTAGAATGTATTCATAGCCAAGTAATTCAATGGTGTTGTTACTTATATATGATGAGAGATTGAGAAATAATGGAGGAAAAAAAAGAACAGAGAAGAAAAGAAAAGAAATTAGAAAATGAAAGAAAAAGAAGAAAAGAAGTTAGAAAAGAGAATGAACTTTGAAGTGTAGTTCTTTAACGGGAATGTATTAAGAATTTAGTATGATTTACTTACTGAGCAACTAGTGCTCATCCCGTTAATTTTAACATTTTTGCAGGTAGTAGATGAGCGCGACCGAGTGGATAGTCGATGAGCGAGGGAGATGCGGGCCACTGTTGACACGCTCATATTACACCAGTTAATTCAAACTCGTCACTATTAAAGAAAACTCAAATGGAAAATTAACCTCCCTCTGGTAGAGGTATACCCTTTGCGGAGGAGAACAAGGTCACGACGAACAATGGTTTGATTAACCCTATAGTGATAAAAGGTGTATCGTTATTATTGACTTAATATCTTAACGAGGGGATTTTTTAAAAATCGTCTCACCATTTTATTATCTTAGTTAGCATGTTATCGTCAGACATGTGATTAAACATTCAACTTAGCATGCATTCTAAACGTAAAATAATGTGCCGGTACACGGCCTAACTAAAACCGTTTTTCCCTAGCCTAGAGGAAACGGTAGGTCAACCTGGGGTCAACAGCAATATCTTGAGTCTTCGAGCTTGTTTGCATCTCCATCTCATCATTGTCCATCACAGCAACATTACATAGGAATTACAATAAAATAAGTCTTACTCTAATTTACATCAATAATTAGAAACCTCGTGTTACATACGAGGGGAGTTAGATGAGAAGAGAAATACAATGAGAGAGTCAAGAGAGGTGGACATGCATGCCCTATTTTAGAATTACAACTCAATGAAAAGCAATATCAACACCTATGGTTCAAGACTCATGTACCGGGCATCATGCAAATTCAACCAAGAACATGCATTCATTCAAAACAAATAATTTTGAATACGTATTATATCACAAAATTACCTCTTTAAATTGTAGAATATATTGTTCTTAATTTGATGTTCTACACTCCCATCCATCACGCAACAACACGAACTGGACAGTAGCATGCTCGCCGCGACGAGTGCTAGATGAAAGTCGGTCGCTTCGACAAAAGGTTACATTGTCGCAACGATCGCTGATGACCAGCGACCTGTAAAGCTCACTCATCGTAGCAAGGTATCGTTAACAACAACTGCGATCGTCACAGGTGAACGCTGATTTCCAACTCCACCACGATAAATTGAATTGCGTACAATGCAGATCTGTGAACACCAACTCACGTTCAGATATGTTTTTGTGCAACAACACGAATCCAAATCCGTTATATGCAACAACATATACAAGAACAATCATATATTCATCAACAATTTAAAATTCATATTTTAATTCAATTAAAACAAAGAATAATAGATTTAAATATGAAGCATGCAATCAACCAAAAATTCAATAAACTATATATATCATGTCCAAGGCTCTAATACCACTGTTGGGAAATCCGTTGAACACACAACAGAATAAAACAAAAAAAAAAATTGTTCAATGAGTCTTTTTTTGCCAAGATCAAGACAAACATATACAACTTAATTTCTTATAAAAAATATAATCAAATCCAAGATCAGATTATTACCTGCATTTGGAGGCTCTTTCAAATCTGATTTCATTTTCGATTCAAGTGTAAAATCGCTCCAGAAAGTCCACACAAAGGCAGGATCAGAAAACCTTCAATCAATTGGCATCTAGCAAGCATCATGGTTACCTAACAAATAAATATTCAGTGAAGTTGCTACCTATCAATAGTATGGTTACTGTGCTATTTGATCTCTTCATCATCCATATCTCATCAAGGTCGAGGTACGGAAATAGTGTCAACCTCAGATACGCCCTGCATATTTTAGTATTTAGTTATTGGAACAACTACCAGTGTAATAAATTGGATTGAGTACCAACTCAGTCCTAATGTGGCCACATATTTATGGTCGTTGCCAATAGATATGAACTGTGTGGTGAGATACTTCTCTCATACCCGAGAGTGACAAATCATTTTGTTGATCCACCATAGCCCTAATATACGTCTTGATGTAGCCAATCACTACTATTCTAATAGTCTAAGATAGAACTACTTTGGGCTAGTGTCAAACTACACCAATCGATGCATAGAGCACTCTGGTGATCTCGAGTCTAAAGATCACATGCATCACTATCTGTTAGAGGATTTATTCCACAAACACTGGTGTTACCATCTATGTGGAATCCTCTGGTGCACCCATATGTTGCACCAAGTCGTCACCTAACAACCTTGACAAGTGCGATTTGTCACTATTTTTCTACAAGGTCGTTCAACACGATGATAGCTTTACTGTATTGTCTATGCCCTTGGTCAGGGTAATATTAGGGCTACAAACGTTTCTAGAATAGCCACCATATTAGCTCATAGGGTTCTCACTATCGAGATTTTAAACACTCGATACCCTCATCATGGTTCTACTACTCTAAGGACATACATGAAACGTATAATTAAACACGATTTACACAATATAGAAAATTTCCTTTATTTGATATATTAATATTTTTTTACAAACAGTCGATTTTACAATAGGATTGGCTCTAGGGCACCTACACTAACATGTTAGATGAAACCAAAAAGGCAGTTTGGATCAAGAAGTTCATTACTGAACTTGGTGTGGTTCCAAACATTGTTGATCCAGTAGAGATATACTGCAACAACAATGGAGCCATTGCATAGGCTAAGGAACCATGGTCTCACCAGCGATCCAAACATATATTTAGGCGATTATATCTAATCATACAAATTGTTCAGAGAGGGGATGAGCAGATTTGCAGAGTACCTATAGACGATAACGTAGCAGACCCACTGACAAAGGCTCTGCCGTTGGAGGAGCATGATAAGTACTTACATTCATTTGGCGTTAAATACATGAATGATTGACTATTGTGTAAGTGAAAGATTGTTAGAGTATGTGCCCTAGAGCCAATCGATTTAGTGTAATTGACTCTTTTGTATCATGTTCATTTATTAATAAAGATAATTTTATTATATCGTGTAATTCATATTTAATATATATGTTGTGATATATGTCCTTAGAATGGTGAAACTGTGACGAGGGGATCAAGTGTTTTAAATCTTGATTGTGAGAACCCTATGAACACTTGAAATGACCATTCTAGAAATGTTTGTAGCCTAAGTATTATTCTGACCTAGGGCACAGATAATACGGTAAGATTATCATAGCGTTAAACGACCTCACTAAGAGGTAGTGACAAGTCTCACATGTCAAGGTTGTTTGGTGACAATCTGGTGCAACGAGTGGGTGCTTGTTGATTGCAAATTCACTAGATTGACCCACCAGAAGATTCTATTTAGATGGTAACCTAGTGTTTATGGAACAAATCCTCTTACGGATGATGTGCATGTGATTCTTAGCCTTAAGATCACCAGAGCGTCATGTCTACCTATTGATGTAGCTTGACACTAGCTTCACGATATCCTTTTTAGGATTATCAATACAATAGTGATTGGCTACATTATGAAGTATGTTATGGTTATGGTGGATCAACAGAGGATTCATCACTCCTAGTCACGGGAGTTGTTATCTCACCGCACAGTTTGATTAGTTGGCAATGACTACAAATTTGTGGCCACAGCGGAATTGAGTTGACTCTCAAATCAAATTTTAGTTCAGTTGTTTATTTGATAACCAAACACCAAAATATCAAAGAGGTAATATGAGGATGACACTATTTATGTACCTTAGTCTTGATGAGATAACAGATGACGAAAGAATTAGATTGCACAAAAACTATATCATTGACAGGTTTCAGTTCTTCGTTGATCTCTACATGTTGGGTGGCCATGATGCCTTGCTAAAGGCCATTGTCTATTTGTAGTGAGACAATTAATTGGTGGTTAACTGTGGTACTACTCACTACTAACATGATAAGGAGAGAAGTTGAACTTCGGAACCTTTATTTGATCAAAGAAGTGGTTTTAGGTAAAAATGGTATTTTGGTCTTTTTGCAAGAAAAAGGCATTTGGGTAATTTTGCCGGTTGTCGCCTATGACTATTTCTTCATAGAATAGAATAAGCAAAATTACAAATTTAATATGAAATAAAATAAAATAAATAAAACCTATTAATTCTATTCTAAATTAAGTGTAAAAACCTATTCCAAATTGGAATAGAATGGAATCCTATTCCAACTTGGAATTGGGTTAAGTGTGACTATAAAAGCCACACTTAATTTAGGTTTTATGTGAGATTGTGCGTTTTCTAGAGAGAGAGAACTCTTGCATTTTATTTTATTCAAAAACCCTAGCCACCCAAATAATATTTATTCACGCAATTACATACTCAATCTAGCAATTGAGTAGTTCTTCGATCGTTCCAACATCTTGTTGTGTGGATACAGTTCATGCAATTCCATTCTCGAATTGAAAAGCGAAGAAAAAAAAATCAAGGAGGAACCATTAACGTTGGCATGTTTTCTAAATCCTTGTATGGATTTAATATGTAAACAAAATTAATCAATACCTGGATTTGTGAGAAAAGGAATTGTTTTTAATTTAATTCCGTTGTGCATTGTCTAATAATTCCTTACAAGAACGATACCTTTCTGCCCATTTCGACTTAACAGGCCAGCATTAAAACACAAAGTAGAATCTTCATTTGCCCCCACCCTATCTTCCTCCAGCCCATTGCTAGTTGTGCCCACCAATCCTCCTCCCAAGTCCATATCATTCATAGAGCAAGGCCTAGACTCCTTATAAGATAAAGGCCCCTTAGAAAGCCTAAGGTCCAACTTCTCTCCTAACCCACTAAGATTAATGTATAATGGCCCAGATTTTACAAACCTTTCCTGATTTGGATCCTGCTCTTCCAAACCTGACCCAAGTAAACAAGATTTGGACTTGTTGTCCGCCCTTAAGGAATGTCAGGGGTGATGGTGATTGGCGGTGGGGTCTCAAGGTCGGGGAATGGTAAGGCGGAGGAAGACGATGACAAGTGTGGTTCCGAGAGCGATCACGCCCATTATCCTCATCTGAAGCAGTACTCTGACGGCTGAAAAACGGACCATTTCCTATCCTAGCAACACCATCCAAATCCGACTGCACCACCACTATTCGAGTGTGGTTCCGTATCACATCAATGGCTCTCTCCTGACATTTCTGCCCTGCCTCCAATCCCATTTCAGACTCGAGTAAACCTCCAACGGACGACATTTTCTCACCTAAGTTCCCCACAGGTGCAACCTCCTCCGATTTGGCATTTTCAGTTCCTTTGGAGCCTTCATTCTCCCCATAAACAAAAATAGCAACTGACGACTCCATCGCCTCCTTAGACGACGTTCGATTACCAGACCCCCCATTCGACTTCCTCAGCTTTCGCCAGTGCTGGTCCTTAGCCCCCAAACCTTCCCCATCCTTGTTAGGTTTCATTAGTTGGCACGACCCAAAGAGCCTGCTCCACCACAAAAAAAAAAAAAAAAGCCCTGACGCACTCAAGACCAGAAGGTCACCGGTGATGACTGTGACGAACACTAAGCAAAAGATTGAGAAAAGCTTCTCTTTCTATCTCTATTCTTTAAGGGCCAAATTAATCTATTCTTTGAAAATTATCACTTCCATTTATCTAGAATAGAAAACATGGAAAATATAAGGGCTAGTTTGTTTAAATATTTATTAGTATTTTTAATAGTATTTTTAATAATATTTGATAAATAATTAGTGAGTAGTATTTGAATAATATTTAGATAATATTTGTGAAAAAATATGTAATAATATTTGTTGAAATATGATTAGATTTGGATAGTATTTAAATAATATTTTTAGAAAAAAGAGTATTGATATGATAGAATTTGGATAATAATATTTGTGGAAAAGTATATATTAATATTTGTTGAAATAGGATAGTAAATAGAATAGTGAAGAAATATTATACCCTAAAATAACAGACACATTTTCACTGTTTTCATTTTTAAATACTACTTTTAGAAAATGATAATGAACGTATATTCAAAATTTAAAAATAAAAAATGAAAATTTTATTTTCATTCTGAATTTTACTTTTAAAAAAATGACTTTTGTACCCTTGATTTCCATTCATGTAGGGTATGAATTCTCCATTTTATTCTTTCTGGTTTTTTGTATCTTCCATTAATTACAAAAATAAATAAACAGGCAATAAGTGTTAGAGACAAATATTAGTATCTCTTTGTTACCGAACAAGAAGTAATAACCCTTCTTTATTATTATGAGTGGATTGAGGATTCTTTAACGCTTATGATTGAGTTACGACTATAAACGTTGCCGCTAAAAGCTGAAAAAGACACTACCACTTTGATATACTAATTGCCGTCCAAGCTCAACTTTCATCTTGTCAACATACAACTCCACGGAATTAATCATATAGGTGATTAAATCATCTCATCTTATATATAATTATCTCGTTATGGCAACAGCTCACCTCATCTCATCTCATCTCATCTCACATGCTAACACATCTATTATTTATTTTTAAAAAAACTCTATTTTATATAAAATGGACAAACGTCTTAATCAGTTAAGATTAAGCATCTGCTGGCATTGAACACCTTGATTTATTTGATATTACATGATGAATATTAAATATAATAAATGATTTTAAAATGTTAAACTTTGACATTTTATAAGACATTTCATAACCATCACTTTTGCCAAAGGTTAATAACTTACAAGGATGTAATTGTTCCATTCCTAAATCCGGGGTTCTCTTTTATATTTAAATGAATCAGACCGATTCCCTAAATACCTTTCTAGATAACTCAGGGGTGTCTATGTAAAAACCTTGACTATAGGGTATCAATAAGAAAGGAGGAAATTAAATGTCAAGAATAAAATTTTCTTTTGCATGAAAGTTGAAACTGGCTCTACATGATAGATCTTTAAGTCATTCTTGGAGGAAAAGGAGATTCCATCAAATTGCTTTAACTTCACTCTTGCATGTGGCACTGGTCCCATATTGTTATTTTATTGTTGTTGATTATAAGAGTCTAATGAAAAATAAGGTTCAAGAAAGACAATTGTCATGGGGGAAAATTCGGTGTGGTCGCTGACTACGTCACGCGATTTACCAGATCGCGCCACCTGTCCGTTATGACCTCACTCAGTTCTATTGCAACCTATCGACCAACTGTTTTCCACTTTCAATTCAAGGCCCTATCAATGGCTAACACCTATTCGGTGGGACCCGCGATTACTTCCTATAAATAGAGGTCCTCCGTCAACGTTTGAGGGACATCTCAGAAGCTAAAAAGTCAATTCTCTCACAAGGAATTGGATAAGACGCTCTGAATAGCTTTCTCTCTAAAACTACACTATTCGTGTATTGAGATCGCTACGATCTAATTTGTAATCATCATAATCAATAGAAAATCACAGTGGATGTAGGAGTTCGTTATTCAGCCTCTGAACCACTATAAACACTTTGCTTATTTACTTTACAAGTCATTAATTAACTTACTAAAGGATCTGATTGCCCTCACCAGTAACTAATTTATAATCAATTTGAAATGCTCAGGCCGTAACGATCTGGTAGTAACTTGTTCGTTAGCGGTGCAATGTTACCCATCAATAGTTTGACGCTAGAAAGATGGCTGATTTCATTCCCGATTGTGATTATCACATCGTCCAGTTCGTAATTTGTGCTCGTTCAAAACTTGATCGAATGGCACCCAAAGTGTCAAAGGAACCAAGAAAAAAAACCTTGCATCCCAGGCAGTAAATGCTGCAGAAGGCAACGAAATGAATGGCAGTCGCGATCTTGCTGGGCCGGCCTTTGATGTATCCACAGCGAAGGCCCCAAACCTGGATCCGACCCTGTTGTGGTACATGGACAGACTGGAAACACTCTCCAAGCTATCACTTAGCGTTTGGACAACATTGACCAACGACCAGACCCATTGATCCTCGATTAGTTGGGTGTAGTGCGGGGTCCCAACCCCAAAAGACCCCTCACCAAGAATGACCCTGCAAGGGCACGGTTTGGTAACCAAAATTCCTAGAACCAATCCGCACTTGGGGGTCGGAGATCGAATCAGATGAACAGGTTGAACAATCGCCAATCTCACCGGTTTGGGGGTAGCACAACAAGGCAGACTAGGGGAGATCGGGGTGAGATTCAACAATCTCGAGCTGAATATCACCAGGTTACTCGCATCCCTATTCACGAGGAAGTGAATTTGCCAATGAGTCGCATCCCTTTGTAATGGAGATGATAAAGCTCTGGTTGATTGGGAGGAAGTGGAACTTATTGGATTTGATTTGCCTGTTTCAATGAGTATGCATTGCTTTTCTCCTTCGATAGTTGGATGGTAGAAATTAGACAAGATGAGATGAAGAAGGAAGATTTCATTCAGAATCCTGCAAAACCATTGTGGATTGAATTGAGAATTTCATTGCTCCATGGAATATTTGTGCTACTCATTTCTCTTTTGAAGTGAATGGTGTTGGAAACTTGGACTTTTCAATGGATTGGACCCAATCTCTAATGAAGGGAACAACTAATTTGCATACTAGGGCTTTAGGATTAGGATGACCTGACCTATTTTGAACCATAGGTCTGGTTATGAAGGTTGAGATTCGTGTTCTGTTTAAGAAAGAGTATAGTGGCGAAAGCTTTTATTGATAAGAGGCGAGCCCCCTCCTAAATATATATAACCGATCGGATTAAGCAATTTCTTCTTCGGTACGTGCTTTCTTTTCACTTCGTAATCAGACTTTTATCTTTGCTACTAAGGGAGAAAGGAGATTAGTTTCATAGGGGTCCGCCCTCCTTTTATTTGAAAAAAAAAAAAAAGAGTGTAGCATTGAATTTGCTCCATTATGTCGAATGGCTGAGCATCCAAGAACACTTTTTATTCTCCAGAGACATCACTAAACCCAAAAAAAAAAAAAAAAGGAATAGGCTAAAATAAAGCGATAGGATAAAATAACAAAATAACAAATAAGGGTCAATGAGGTCGAAATAACGAATCAAACATAGAGTTTTGGTTTGAATTCCATAAATAATATGAGTGGTATTGTCTATAATCATAGATAAATGAAAAACTTTCTCAAGATTTTTATTCATCCACTTAAGAATTTGAAAATGGGTTGGTTGAACTTGAAAATTCCCTCATTGAAATTGCATTAAGTTGTATGGTACTAATGAAATCAAGCACGGACTCCCATTTCTTATTGAATTAATCGATCAAATTTCTATTGAAGATTTTCTTTTGGATTCAATAAATTTCATAAATTTTTTTTGATGCATTTCACTTTATTATATTATGAGAATAAATCCTACTCCTTCTGGTCCTGGGGTTTCCACACTTGAAAAAACAAATATTATCTAAAACTTTTAATGGAAAAAAAGGATGTGGGATATTCAATATAATTTCATCCTTGAGGTTTGGGGTAATATTCTCTAAAAATTTTAATGGAAAAAAAGGATGTGGGATATTCAATTTCATCCTTGAGGTTTAGGGTAATATTCTATAAAAACTTTTAATGGAAAAAAAGGATGTGGGATATTCAATTTCATCCTTGAGGTTTGATTTAAATAACACTTTAGTTTTGAAGAAATTTTTAATAATGTTTTAGTCATTATCGGTAACATTTTGATGCTCGACATTAGCAAACTTTATGGACTAAATTGTTACTAAGGGTTCATTTGATTCAGGGAATGTTGTATTACTAGAAATGTTATTAATAAAATCATAGATTACTTTGGTATAAGAATGTTGTATTATTGGGAACATATTTGTTTGGAAGAAATAAATTGGTGGGTATTTTATATTGATATGTTTAGTTGAGAGGAATAAAATGGCGGTATGTTATTTAAATTACTGAATTGCCCTTATCGTTTTAATATTATTATCATTTATTATTATTGTTTAGATTATTAACTTTAACCTCCTATATTTAAAATTTTAGCTAAAACACCCCCATAATAAAAGTTTAAAATCTAACTAAAACATCCTCACCAACAAGATGGTGGCCGACCGTTGGCAGACAGAACCTAAGGGTGCGTTTGGTTCGGGGAATGTTTTATTACTGGGAATGTTAGATTACCTTGTGAATCTGATGCGTTTTCGGAAGCTAAAAGTGAGTTATTTTAGCCCAAAACATCACAAACCACACAATCGGTACCAAACTACTTCAAATCTCCAACGACACAACCTCAACTCAACAAAACAGCTCACAAATACATTAAAGCACCCTACAACCACTCTCCAAACGTGAATAGTAAAAAAATATAATACAAATGATATAAGATAAAAGCCAACCTCAAGGTGTAAAGGCAAGCCACCGGTCAAGAGTTCCCAAAACATAAAGACAATGCCACCGGTTTTGGATCCACCACCAAGCTTGTCAAGAACTTGGGTAAAAGATTACAAATGTGCTCTCTCAAGAGACTCCAATTTTCATTCAACAAGTCTTCGGTTTACAATGAGAAAGATGACCTTATATATGACCTTACAAAGGATGCCCTAACCTATATGAAATTGTGTCCATCCATTTGGCAACTAATTAAACAAAAGTCAATCAAGACCTTACATGTGGTGGTCAAAGATTGATTACAAGAATTCAAAATTCAAATAACATAAAATAAAACACAATATTTGATAAAGAAAGTCTACC
>WYDK02050282.1:0-13986 GCA_009867345.2 Toxicodendron radicans | reverse complement strand
GTGTCTCTTTGTGGTGTGATTTTAATCTTATGTTATCTATCTCGAATGTATGTTTTCCGCTGCGTGATCTCCCAACAGAGATCCCTTATAAACAATTTTATTAAGAAAATTCAAACAAGGCAAACAATGTTGATTCTAATAGCATGCACCACATAAACAATATAAATTCACCCTATATTATTACCCCTGCGATCTTATTCGAAGCTACCCAGGCGTAGTTTCTTCCCATGGCCACACCGTATAAGCCTCCTTAATTCAAACACATAAACGTCGTGTACACAAACAAATGCAACAACAAAAATTACAAACATTAAAAAACAAAGGTCAAGCTTTTAGCTGTGTTATATGGGTAGGGAAAGGTTTCAATCACTGCAAAAGTGAATGAAAGTGCGATCAAAGATGTCAGTGCGAAAATGAATTTGGAAAAAGGAAGCCCAATTATAAGAATCAAAATTGAGCACACAGATGCGAAGAAAGACACAAAATTCAATAGCAAAAATAATAAATGAAAGTAAGACCCCTGAATCATATGCCCTGGACGTTGTTGTGATGGCTCATCACCAGCGAGGATGAAGGTGACGGTGTTTATGTTTTTACTGATAACAGTGTTGTTTGCTGGCTGATTCCCATCATCCGGCCAATATCCTCCGGGTGGATTGAGTACAGCTTGATAGGTGGTTGTGGTAATCAATGCAGCGACCACAAGTAGTACGTTTTGGATTTCAAGAGGTACCTTTGTTATGATCGGATCACCAAGCCCCAACCTTTTCAAAAACCTTTTCGTCAATGATAATTTCCTAGAAACGTGTTCGACTGGTGAATTTACAAAACCAAATTGTTTTCTAAGTCTAGAGATACACCAAACGACAAAAGCACTTTTAGCTTTAGAACCAAGTAGAATTTTCTCAACTTCTCCATTCGACAAATCGTATATGTAGAAGATGCCCAAAATTGTCAAACCTTGACGATTCTTTTTATTTACTTCCATAAAATTAATCAACAGCTTCACCACCTTGATTAATGAAGAGATAAGAACAAGTTAGACACTAGATTGATAAATCAATCCATCCCTTCTGGAAGCCAGGTGCATATAAATAAAGGACATTGCCAAAAAGAGCGTGCAGTTAAGAATATATATATCGAATGCTTACCTCAATTTGATTTTCAGAAACTGCAGTATGCAACACGTTGTTTCCTTCTTCATCCTCCCAGTTTAGGATCTCTTCTTTGTCGAAGTGTCGAAGACATCCTGTTGATGGGTAATTTTGCACCGGCAACTAATTGATGGACAATCCAGTCGCGAACGAACTGACTAGTCGAAATTAACTAGGGTGAGAGTGTATACGATCTATTGATTCTGCAGAACGTGTGTATAAGCTAGATCGCTTAAATATGAAAATCAGAAATAACAAAACATGAAGTTTTGAAGTGGTTCAGAGGCTTAAAAGCAACTTCTACGTCCACTGATATTATTACTGATCGCACGATGTGAAGCTATATCATCTAACGATCTGAGTTGATATCGCGATAAATACATATGAGTATCTCAAATGAGATAATGCAAGTATTTGTATTACAAATAGAAAATCTTCTAGAGAGAGAAAATATTTGTTGGATTTTTTTCCACCCACCTTGCAGGGTTTAGTGCACTCGTATTTATAGGGGTTTGAAGGGCGGTTACTGTAGCTCCCACTTGATGTGCAAGTTGATTTGGTTTGCTGTAAAGGTGGTTCCACTTGCTGTAAAAATCTTATCAACTCACCAGATGTCACGGTGAAAAATTCTTGAGAGCTTCCATACAAAGTCAAGTGGTAGCAATTGGAAAACAGCTGCGGAACGGTGACATCCGCGGGACAGATGTAGCGATCTCACAGGTCGTGCTATGTAATTACTGTTCACATAACCTGTTAATACCATCTTACCCGTTCCAAATGACCCTTGCGTCATGATGACATTTCTTTTGACCAGGTGTAACGTCACAGGTCGCATGACGTCGCTCTTATTCATATTTATTTAGGTATAATTTTACCCATAACAAATACCCCTTGGTTTTTGGAATTTGCCCTCGGAGTTCAAAAAGCACAGGTGGCGATCACATCTCTTACTTTGTTGCGTTGAGTTTGGTGATATGACATTAAGATAATGATCTTACTAAGGAGGACATCGTATGGCCAATTTTGACGAAAAATAGTTGTGCGGGTCGTTCCTTGTCACTTCATTTTCCAGAAACGACCTGACTGAAATGAAAACAGTATTGGGAAACCGCAAAAACATTAAATGTGAGACGTGCACATTAAATGCGTTGCCATTATTATCCGCGCGTGAACAAAAAAAATGGTCACGCGCACACTAACTCGGCGGTTACGCTTATGTAGATCGTTGACACGTGTTTGTCTTGAACGGTCTGGATTGGTTTAGCTCGTATGCATGGGAAGAATAACCGTCCCGTTGGATTTATGCCACGTCCTAACAACGAACGGTCAAGATCACTCTAGCATTTTGCACGTAATATGCAAAGATATATCAGAGCCGTTGATTGCTGCCAGGTCGGACTAACTCACGGTCACGATCTGCCGAAGCTTTTCGAAACTCGACTGTTTTAGAAGAGGGAAAACACTTCTTCTTCATCATTTGTTCATTCCTTTGTAACTTCAGCAAACAAAATGCTTTGAACATTTTCTTGTTGTCTACAAACTTTCTTTCCATTTGGTGAAACGACTTCCATCGACTTGTTGTCCCCATTCGCCGGTGATCTCAGACAGACAACATCTTGGTAAGCTTTCGTTGTTTTCTTGTTCTTTTCGAGTTTTCCCATGCCCAAACGTTTAAACTTGAACTTTGATTGTGTATCTGTTTTATGCTTGATGGGTGTTTGTGTTTTGGATGATTGTGTGTATAGCTTCTGGTCTGTGTTTTTGTGTTTATGAAGAGATGTTTAATAAAAAAGACAAAAGTGTCTGGGTGTTTCCTCATATTTTTGTGTATGCGGTTATGTTTGTAGGAAATGGTTGAGTTCATAGACGTTAGTTCGTCATTGAGTGAGTCGATTGAATCAGGTCGGTTTTTTGATCATATGTTTTCAAATGTTCAATTCAATATTTATGACGAACTGCCCCTCTTATCAGTCGTACCTTTGCAGACGATCTACGCTAGTGATCAAGAGGCTGAGTCTGCACATCGTACTACAAATTCTCAAACGCGGCCTCTACTACTACTCAAGTATCCGGGTTACTCGATGGCCAACGATCAATCCCCTGCTCGTTCTAACTCTCCTGACGATCAATCAAGAGGATATACCCGCGAGAACACTCCTCCTCTTCCTAACTCGTTCGTTCAAACTGCGATCACAGACGAAGAAGTTCAAGAGATCGCAGACACGTATGCCTTGAGGGTGCCAATTCGTTGGTTTCCCAACTATTCCAAGGAATGCCCCTCTCGGGGCATGATTGCGATGTCCGAACGGATTCTGATGACGGGGGTATGCATTCCTCTTCACCCATTTATCCAAGAGGTGTTGAACTACTTTGGTTTGGAACCGATACAGCTAACTACGAATGGATATTGCATCGTAATGGGTGTTTACATCGCATGTATGGAAAACGACCTGGAAGCTCCATCTGCCGCAAAGTTCGCTTGCGCCTATAGTTTGAAGAAGAGTAAGACAGATCTTTATTACTATCTGTCTCTAAGGAGAGTAATTGCGAAGGGTATCGGGAGTACGGTCAGTAATGCGGGTGACTACATGACCAAATACTTATTCTTCGACTATCCGGGGTGTTAGACAGTCCTAAAGGAACCAAGTGAGTTTTTTTTTTTTTTTTTTTTTTTTTTTGAGATTGTGAGTCTTCTTTTTAACGATCTTAATTTTCTTCATAGTCAACCACAGTGATTTTGTCCGGAAAAATGTTGACAAGACCAAGATGATTAGATTTGACAATCTTCTCGAAAGTAAACTTCAATGTGCCAATCTCCTCACTCTCGATTTGTTGAAGAAATACAACTTCATTGCTCTAGAGGCAAATTTTAAAATAGTTCTTCCTGAGCCAGGTAAGAATAATATTTATTTTGTCCGCATTATCATTTTGAGAAGAATTTTACATTGCTGACTTGGATAGCTTTCTTTTCATATTTGCAGCGGCCCAAAAAAGGACAGTGAGACCGCTGAAAGTGGTCACTGGCTCGCAACTAAATTTAAAGCTTCCAACTTTTTCTGCCTCTGCGTCGGTCAGCAGAGTGCAAGACAAAGAGTTGTCTGATCGTCCAATCGGCCATACCGAGGGTAAAGGAAAAGCGATCTCTGGGGTCGTTACAGATCAGACTCAAGTAGTTGAAAGAGGGGTCGTTCTATTAGAACGAGTTGCCTCTTTAATTAATGAGACCGTTCCAGTTGGGACGGTAGCTGCCGAGGGAACTGTTGCGGCCAAAGTTTCAGGCATACAAACGAGATCGATGAAAGAAAAACGATCTTCTGCTGAAATTGAAGAAACGAAGATCGTTGTTCCACCCTTCACCTTAAAAAGGAAAAGGAAAGTGACTTTGGCAAGCCAGGATTCGGCGAAGGAGGTCGGGCCTGAAAAAGATTCAACTGATGTGACTCATCCGCAATCGGTTCTCGATACTATTGCCAATCTTCCTGATCATCTCCGCGCCTCAACATCTATGATGTCAGAATGCGTTTATCAGAAAGATTTTGACAAGTGGTCAGCGGCCTCAAAGGCAAATTTGTTAACCTTCATGGTTACCTCTCAACTTGAGGTAAGGCGATGTCTTGTTCGCATTTTTGTTTAACTTTGAATTTCTTTATAAAGCTAACTTACTTTCTTATTTTGTACTTTTCAGCTTTCGGTGGTATCGGCCCTGCTCTTTGAGAAATAAAAAACCGAATCATATGACGAGAAACGCTTCCAAGAATTGGAGGCCAAATTAAAAGAGGCCGATTCCAAGCGTTTGATCGCTGAATGTGCCCTTGATCAGGTGCGATCAAGTCATAAAAGGGAGGTCAATAAAATTAATTGCGATCTTAAAGCTGCGTCTACTTCGACCCTTGATTATGCTACACAGTTGAAGCAGATGGAAAAAGTGTGGGCTGAAACAAATAATGCGCTTCGAACGACCAAAGATGAATTGGTTGTGCGGATAGTTGAGGCCGTGAAGGCTTCTGACGAAGTAAAAGAGAGCAAACTTCGCGAAGAGGTACTTCGAAGAGAGAATACTACTTTTCAGAAAGTTATAAACTATCAGGAGATCGCCCTGGCCACTGTTCGTCAGGAGAATGAATTTTTGAAAACTTCATTCACGGCGAACTCTTCTGAAGCAAATGCGGCTGATCTGGCTTTGAACGTAGTAAAGACTCTTCTACTGAGCGATCTAGAGATTAATTATTTCATGGTTCCTCAAGAATACATCACAAGGCTTGATGATTGGATGACTCAACAATTTGGTGAAGCTCATGAAGAGGAACAAGAAGAAAGTGGATTCGATGATGAAGGAGAGAAACTTCCTCCTACCGATCCATCAGTATGAAGGCCTTCTTTTATTTTTCTTCTTTTTGCTTTGTAAAACAATGCTTTGTAATAGACCAAAAACAAATCTTAAATACAAAGGCAATTTTTCCTCAGTACGTAGCATGTTTTTTTTTTATGACGTTACACATTACCTTAGATCGCCTTTCAAAAATGAAAACTGACCTTTTGATCTTTAGATTATTTCTACGATCATGCCTCAGCAAGGTTCTGTGTTCGAGGCCGCATGTTAAAAAAAACTAAAAAGGGCGATTACCCTTGACTATTTTGTCCAATACATACATCTGAAAATGTAAACAGACTCAAGCATAAATATGAAAATTCAAACTGACAAAGAAGATTATCCCTAGCTTTGTTGTCAAATACATACATCTGAAAATGTATGCAGACTCAAGTATTGTTTGAAATGTTTGGATCGCACATCTGAGAATGTAGATCTCACATGTACTCTCACTTTTACCAACTGTAGACATATTTGATATAAAGGAGTTTGTTTGTACACGGGTTTAATGTAAGGAACATGCACTCTCATCCTTTTTCCAAAAGCATACACTTGGCATAAATGGAGCTTATTTGTGTAAGGATTTAAGATTGAGCACTGAAAAAAAGTTTTCAAGTGCTGGTTTCTTGTCTACATCTTATGCATTTCTGAGAACATCTTAAAATTATGAAGTTCAAAGCTTTCTTTCTTTTGTACCGGAATCTAGGTTTTAAGAAGGAAGCTTATCTTGGTGAAGCAGGAGATTGTCATTTCTTTTGTTTACTGATAATATCTCCGAAGATGTTCGGAGTGCCAAGCTCGCGGAATTGCCTTTCCATTTAACTCCTCCAAGCGATACGTTCCAGGTCGCACGATTTTTACGACCCAGTAAGGTCCTTCCCAATTTGGACCCAAAACTCTAGTATTAACTTCTTTGGTATGTATCATGATTTTCCTTAGTACCAAATCACCGCAGATAAAATCTCTTTGATTTACTTTATTATTGAAACATCACTTCATTCTTTGTTGATATGATGCAAGTCGAAGTTGTGCTTTAGATCGATGCTCATTTATGAGATCGAGGCTTAGTCGTAATAAAGCCTCATTATCCTCTTTGTTGTATGTATTTTGTCGCAAGGATCCAGTCCCAACTTCTATAGGAACTATCGCTTCACATCCAAAAGCTAATGAGAATGGAGTTTCATTAGTTGAGGTTCTTAGTGTCGTCTGGTATGACCATAAGACTTCTGGGAGTTCTTCTGGCCAATTTCCTTTGGATTCATCAAGCTTTGTTTTGAGAGTTCACTTGATGGTCTTGTTTATGGCTTCGACCTGTCCGTTCGCCTGTGGTCGCGCGATTGAAGTGTATTTATTATGAATGCCCAGACCGTTACAGAATTTGCAGAAATCTTCATTATCGAATTGCTTACCATTATCGGAGATTATTGAGTTAGGAATCCCGAAATGGCAAATAATATTCCGATAAATAAAAGATTTGATTTTACTGGTGGTGATCGTGGCCAAGGCTTCAACTTCTACCCATTTGGTGAAATAATCAACTGCTACAATCGCGTACCGAGCAACTTCTTTTCCCATGGGCATAGGGCCAATGAGATCGATTCCCCACATCGCGAATGGCCATGCACTTGACATCGTTGTCAATGGTTGGGAGGAAATTCGCAGTACGTGAGAGAATCGTTGACACTTATCACATTTCCTGGCAAATTTTGTAGCATCGAGGTAAATTTGAGGCATGTAATACCCTTGTTTAATTATCTTGCCCGCCAAGGAATCCCCAGCGGAATGATTACCACAAATGCCTTCGTGAATCTCACGAATGATATAGGTCGCTTCTTCATCGTTAACAGAGCGCAGAAGAAGACTATTGTATCCTCTTTTGTAAAGTTGTTCTCCGATTAACGTATAACGACAAGCCCTTAATTGCAATGTCTTTGCCTCAGCTTTATCTTGTGAAAGAATTCCCTCCTTTAAAAATGATAGGATTGGAGTCATCCAATTTCGTTGTTGGTTTATATGTGATACCATTTGATCGGAGAATGTTGTGCTAGGCGTAGGAACGAATTTGATGGGTACGCAGTCCGACGATTTCGATTCCAAAGACGATGCTAATTTTGCCAATGCATTAGCAACTGTATTTTGATCCCTAGGGATTTGAACGATGGTGAAATTTTGAAACCATTTAAGTTCGCTCTTTGCTTTCTCAAGACAGGCAATCATATTATCTTCTTTTGCTTGATATTCACCCGTGATTTGATTAATGACCATTTGCGAATCACTCCAAATGTTGATTGATTCTGCTCCCATTTCTTTAGCCAAACGTAATCCGGCAAACAGGGCCTCATATTCCGCCTCGTTGTTAGTTGCCTTGAAACAAAATTTGAAAACTCCACACATGCGTACTCCTTCAGGGCTGATTAGAAGTAAACATGCCCCTACTCGTTTATTAGTTGACGAACCGTCAACGAACATTTCCCATGTTAGCAGTTTATCACAATTTCTCAGAGTCGCTTCTCACAACATCGCCATTTGATGGTGTTGCTTCATTTGCTCTAGATCGCGGGCCACTATATTCGGAGACAAAGTCGGCAAAAACCTACCCTTAATGTGAGGTCGGGGCAGATATTTGATATCGAATTGGCTTAATTCAATAGCCCATTTGATCAGTTTCCCCGATGCTCCAGGAGTTTGAAAATTTTGTCTCATGGGAAATTTAGTCAACACATTGATCGTGTGAGCGTTGAAATATGGTCGCATCTTTCTAGAGGCGGTGATCAAAGCTAGAATAAGGTGTTCTATCTCCGGATATCGCGTTTCAGCATCCAGCAATCTCTTACTAATGTAATAAATCGGCCGTTGAGTTTTTTTCTCTTCACGCATCAACACAGTACTGATCGCATCAGAAGACACCGATAGGTAGACAAAAAGCACCTCTTCGGGAACAGGTTTGGATAAAAGAGGTGGTTTTCCGAGATAGGCTTTCAAATCCTGAAAAGCTTTTTCGCACTCAACTGATCACATGAATTGCTTATTCCTTTTAAAGTATTGAAAAAAGGTAAACAGCGATCTGTGGATCGTGAAATAAAACAACTGAGGGTTGCGACCCGCCCCGTCAGGCTTCGTACTTGCTTAATACAAGTTGGGTTTTTCATTTGCAAGAGGGCTTCAATCTTTTCCGGACTGATCTCAATTCCTCGCTGATTTACCATAAAACCGAGGAATTTCCTAGATGCCACCCCGAAAGCCCATTTTTGGGGATTTAATCTCATTTTGTATTTACAGAGGATATCGAAGGCCGCTGAGAGATGCTGAATATGGTCACTTGCTTTTTTAGATTTGACCAAAATGTCATCAACATAAACTTCCATGGATTTCCCTATCAAATCTACGAACATCTGGTTCACAAGCCTTTGGTACGTGACTCCTGTGTTTTTCAAACCGAAAGGCATCACCTTATAGAAATAGAGTCTGTGATCTGTGATAAACGTCGTGTGCTCTTCATCTGGTGTATGCATAGGGATTTGATTATACCCAGAATATGCATCCACCAAGCTTAGTAACTCGTTCCCAGACGTAGCATCCACCAGCTGGTCGATGTGAGGTAAAGGGAAACTATCTTTTGGGCAAACCTTGTTTAGATTTGTGAAATCTATACAAGTTCGCCATTTCCCGTTTGGCTTTTTTACCAAAACTGGATTAGCTACCCATTAGGGGTAATGAGACTCCTTAATGAAATTGATAGAGAGCAACTTATCAACTTCAGACTTAAGAGCTAGATACTTCTCAGGATCCATCGTTCTTCTCTTTTGGCGAACAGGGCGGATCTTTGGATCAACATTCAAATGAAGGCTCATGACGTTGGGATCAATACCCTCCATATCGGCATACGTCCATGCAAACACATCGCGATTTTGCCTAAGAAAGTTGGCTAGATCGGTCGCGATTTCTGTAGGAAGATCGTTTCTGATCCGTAACCTTTTGGCGGGCTCAGTAACATCAATTTGTATTTCCACTAGTTGTTCCACCGGACCACTAGCTGAAGAATCTTCTATGACCCGAGGATCAATGAGGTCATTGTTTAACCTTGAACGACATGGTGTGGTTTCGATAGCCATGGTAGTCACGACGTTCCTCTTCTCAGCCATCCGAACTGCCCTGTTGTAGCAGAGTCGTGACTCTTCTTGAGACCTCCAGACTTCGCCAATACCAGTGAGGGTAGGGAACTTCATTTTCATGTGATAAATGGATGTAACAGCTTTAAGCGATCTCAATAGGGGTCGCCCTAGTATGATATTGACAGCAGAAGAACAATCCACTACTAGGAAATCTGCGACCTTTGTGATAGTGTTTACTTCTCCCATTTTAACGGGGAGTGTTATTCTACCTTTGGGGATCAAAGAATCCCCTGTGAATTCATACAATGGTTCACTAGTAGGTTTTAAATCACTATCATTTTGTCCTATTCCTTTGAAAGCTTCATAAAATAGAACATTTACCGCACTTCAGTTGTCAACAAAGAGCGGTGCATCTTCACATCCGCTACCTTTGCGATCACGACCAATGCATCATCATACGAATGGTGGAGTTGAATAGCATCTTCTTCCCCAAAGGTAATGTTGTTATCCAGCCTCGGTGATTTTGCAGGTCGCTTTTCCGCTTGACACAAGATTGGAGGTGGATATTTCGCTTTGCGAGCATACTGATCCTGAGATCGATGTGAATCTCTAACGATATGAGGACCATCGAAAATCCTAAAATATTCGAGCGGTTTCTTGACTCCTGCTAGAGGGTTCTGCTGAGTTTGTTGGGGTTGTGAAGGATGGGTTCCTTCACGACCAGAACTCTTTACAAAATTCTTCAGATGTCTTATTTGAATTAAATCTTTTATAGCAACGCATAAAGCATGACACTCATCAGTGGTGTGCCCCAAATCTTTGTGGTAACGGCAATATTTCTTCCTATGATAAGTAGAACTTCCTCCTATGGGAGTTGGCTTGGGAAAGATTCCGAAATCTTTGCGATACACCTCAGTCAAGGTTGCATTAAGCGATGTGAACGAGTTTTGCCGAGTCATCGAAGCATTGAATGGAGGATTTTCATATCGTGGTTTCTTACCCCGATTACTGTTGTTACCCCCTTGACTACTGTGATTACCTCCGTAACTGGGGCGAATAGGCGCTTGCTCGGATACCTTCCTTAAGGGAGGTACACTTACGAATTTTTCTCAACAGCTTTGTGATAACGCAGCAACTGAATTTTCAATCCGCAAATATTTTTTTGTGAGCTAGTAGAAGCGAGACAGGGGAAAATAGTCTGCTCGTTGTAGTTTGTTTCATAAAGTGGTTTGAGGTTGCACTCCAGCGATCAGCAAGGTCTGTATCGCTTCCTCTGGCGGATTGGCCACTTTATTGAGCTCTAAGTGGAAACGGTCCAAATAGGCTTTGAGGGACTGGTTCTTCCCCTGCCTTATGTTACTTAAATAACTAAGAGGTAAAGAAAACTCTCTATTAGCCTAAAAATGCCTCATAAAAAGAGTACTCAACCTCTGCCAGGATTCAATTGACCCAACCAGTAGCGATTTGAACCATCGTTTCGGCACAGGGGCTAGAGTGATGGTCAAACAACTGCATTTGGCTAGATCAGATGGTCTTACGGGTTGCTATTTCCGACGTAAGGTTTAATATCAGACATCTGGAAGCCCGCTGGAAGTGGTGCATCGAGGATTTCTGCTATAAATGGTGAGGTTCCCATTTCCATGTTTTGAACATTTTGCTGCCCATGGAGTTCATCTATGTTCCGTTGCAAATCTTATATTCTCGGGGCGTATGGTCGTTGAATCATTTCTCCCCCTAGTGAATGAGATCTTTGGTCATTCTGAACATGACCGGGTGGTGGTCACCTCACGGGTTCCCTTATATTCAATGGAGATCGTGGAGTAATGCTTTCCGCAACCATATTATGAGAATGATGGACTTCCCAATTCTCCAAATAGGTGTGAAGATCGGAGAAATTTCGTGTGTCCAAGAATTGCCTGATGTCGATAGGTATGGGTTGACGCGATTTGACCGGTTGCGGCGGGACATATGGTGGAACATATGCTTCTATATTGGAGCGCGTATGTCGCGCCTGGAATCGCGAGTTTACCTCTTGGCTTTGATTAGCGATATGAGAATTAGCTTGGGGTCTACGAAGATTTTGACCCGCTATTGCTTTACCTTTATTTGGTGTAATTCGGTTCGCCAAGTTTTTATTGAGTCTGTGGGGACGTCCTCCTGAAATCGTAGCATCCCCTGGTATGGGTTTTGAATGGTTCACTTTTTGGGGTTCCAACTTGTGAGCGTCCTGGGCCACGAGTGTTGTGTGAGGGTCGTGTTTATGGATGGTCAATCCGATCTAATCGCTGATTGATCGTTTGCAGTGTTGAGTCCAATTGATTCATACAATGTAGTAATAGAGGATCTACTTGAGAAGTGGATGCTCCATTATGATTGGCCAAAGGGTGATGATGTAACCCAGATGCGACATATGTATCTCTGGGCGGTGAGAGAATCTGATCGTCATCACTAGCTCGAGGATCATTGAAAATTGTCATTAGTTTGCGAAGGAATATAGCGAAAAACGAGAACTGAGATTGTAGTGTATATCAACCACAACAGATTGAAATCACGCCCTCTTTCTAGCGCCAAACTGTTGACAGGTAATTTTGCACCGACAACTAATTGATGGACAGGCCAATCACGAATGAACTGACTAGTCGAAATTAACTGGGGTGAGCGTTTATACGATCTATTGATTCTGCAGAACGTGTATATAAACTAGATCGCTTAAATATGGAAATCAGAAATAACAAAACAGGAAGTTTTGAAGTGGTTCAAAGGCTTAAAAGCAACTCCTACGTCCACTGATATTATTACTGATCGCGAGATGTGAAGTTATATCATCTAACGATCTGAGTTGATATCACAATAAATACATATGAGTATCTCAACCGAGATAATGCAAGTATTTGTATTACAAATGGAAATTCTTCTAAAGAGAGAAAGTATTTGTTGGATTTTTTTCCACCCACCTTGTCGGGTTAGTGCACTCGTATTTATAGGGGTTTAAAGGGCGGTTACTGTAGCTCCCACTTGATGTGCAAGTTGATTCAGCTTGCTGTAAAGGTGGTTCCACTTGCTGTAAAAATCTTATCAACTCACCAGATGTCACGGTGAAATCTCTTGAGAGCTTCCATACAAAGTCAAGTGGTAACAATTGGAAAACAACTACGGAACGATGACATCTGCGGGACAGATGTAGCGATCTCACAGGTCGCGCTACGTAATCACTGTTCACATAACCTGTTAATATCATCTTACCCATCCCAAATGACCCTTGCATCATGATGACATCGCTTTTGACCAGGTGTAACGATCTCACAGGTCGCATGACGTCGCTCCTATTCATATTTATTTAGGTGTAATTTTACCCATAACACATCCTAACAACACTTTAAAAGCCTCAAAGCTCCTGCTTTTGATGGCCACATGGACAGCAGTTTCAGATTTAACAGTCAAATCTTGGATTGATGGTGGACAAACATACAAAAAATCAGCTAAATTAGCTACATCGTCTTTTTCAGCTGCGTAGTGCAAAGGAGTAACCATCCCCTTTGCTTTCACACGGATAAGCTCAGGGTCAAATTTTATGAACCACGTTACCACTTCCTAGTACTTCTCCTCCAAATCACCACTCCCTTCCTGAAGGTGCTTCAACTCCAATGCCAAATGAAGGGGGTTAAGCCCCAAATGGTTTCGCTTCCTAGCAAATGATGGCTTTAAGTTTATTATTTCCTTTGTGAATTGGATCTTTCCCTCTGTTACGGCTGTGTGTAACGGAGTAGTCAAAAATGCTTTCTCATCAAAGCACTCTAAAACAAGAGGATCCACCGCAAGTATTGAAAATAATGCACCCACATCTCCTTCTGCGGCAGCAAGCTGCAGCCTTTGCAACCTCTCCTCCACGGCTATCTGCAACCTCTCATCCATGACCCAAGGCACTGATTTACAATTTTGCTTGTGTTATAGAAGTCAAATAGCAAATTTAGCTCTATAATGAGTAACCTTAATCCATTTGTCATATATTTATAGGGAATTTTTTTTTTTGGGTACAATATTTATAGGGAAAATTATATGAGTAATACTACATTTACACCACATCTTTATACTATTCTCTGACATCACACTCACATTTAAATAAAAAAATATTTTTTAAAAAAAATAATATTTTAATTAAATGTAAGTGTGATGTAAGAGAATAATGTAAGAAAGTAATGTAAAGATAATATTATTGAAATTAGATCTGGTGAAACCCCACTCGAAGTTTGTCACTCCAAGAAAAAGTCTACTATCTAATGTCATGAACTTGACATCAGCTTCATTACCAGTGTAAAAGCATAATAAAAGATTAACAAGTTGCATTTCATTA
>WYDK02050225.1:0-14006 GCA_009867345.2 Toxicodendron radicans | reverse complement strand
TGTTTTTGCTTACTATTTTCATTCATTTCAATAGATTAATTAAAATTCATACTCAATTTGTTTAAATTCAAGTTTTGAAATTAAGGTTTAGTTTAGAGTCTAGTTTAGCATTTACAATTCCCTGTGGAGTGACCCTTGCACTTTGCACATTGTACTACGACAAGAACTCATGCACTTACGAGGAATTATAATTTGTAACATCAAGTTTTTGTCTTTGAAAATATTATTCTGGTGTGGTAACCTGAGTGATCTATGTGGTGACCTTAAGGAAGAAGAATTATGATTTCCAATACATATTTTCAAGTAAGAGATGAGTTTAAAACAATTAGGTCTAATATGGCCTATTTTGTGGCAAAAATGACAGATTGAAGTGAAACTTTTTACCTTTAAAACCTGACCACACTGTTCATAAACGACTTCTGGAATTGTTTCTGAAGCTTTTACAAAAGTGGTCACACTAGGTTTGGAGGTGCCCACACCAGAAGAAACACCCAAACCTGTTTTATCACCGAAAGTCTTCCCTTAAGTGCATTCATTCTCTCAACAATGGACTTAGCCTCAGTTGGTTCATTTAAAGCTTGATTCAACAAAATCTCCTTGTTAGATAAATCAGAAAATAAGGATTTCAACTTATCATTTAATATTTTTTATCTTCTATCAAGTTGATTTTTTCATATTCAAGAGACTTAATATTCTTAATAGCTTTTAACCATAACTCATACGTTTTATCATAAGCCTCATGTTGCTCTTTGTAAATGTTAGATGAATCATCTGAAGACACACTATTACTATCCTTTTGATTCACCGCAAAAGCGAAGAAATTTGAACTTATCATTCAATATTTTTTATCTTCTATCAAGTTGATTTTTTCATATTCAAGAGACTTAATCTTTTTAATACCTTTTAACCATAACTCATACATTTTATCATAAGCCTCATGTTGCTCTTTGTAAATGTTAGATGAATCATCTGAAGACACACTATTACTATACTCTTGATTCACCGCAAAAGCGAAGAAATTTTCATCTTCATTATTGTCATCATTTCCACTCTCACTGTCATCACTCTCACTTAGGGTGGCAGCCATGACTTTACCTTTTTTTCTTTAGAAGATTAACACACTCAGACTGAATATGACCATAACCCTCACAATTAAAGCATTTGATACCTTTGCTCTTCTTTTAATTTTTTTTTGAAAATACAACAGACTAGGTTGATGAGAAAACTTTTTCACAAAGGGTTGTTTACCCCTTTTATCAACATTCGGTTTTCTCAAATTCTTTTTCAAGAACTTTGTAAAATTTTTCGTAAGCAAATCATACTCATCATCTTATACATCGTTGGTATCAAACTCACCAGGAGGTTCAGTGATTACCTCATATTTCAGGGCAAGGCTTTTACCTGATTTCTTATCCTATTAGTTCAGATTTAGCTCAAAGGTTTGCAAGGATCCAATCAGTTCATCCAATTGCATATCATCAAGGTTACGACATTCTTCAATGTAGGTGGTCTTGGGCATGAATCTCTTGGGTAAAGAACACAACACTTTCCTGACAAGTTTAGCATTAGTATAAATTTTACCTAAAGCAAAACATTCAACTGTAACATCACATAATCGGCCATGAAAATTAGAAATACTTTCATCATCATGCATCATAAGATTTTCATAATTAGTCATTAATTTTCTAAGCCTAGATTTTTTCACCATGTTTATTCCTTCATTTTTAACTTGGAGTCTATCCCATGCATCTTCAACAGTTTCACAGTTTGCAATATTTGCCATTTGATTTATACTAGTTGCGTTAAAAATAGCATGAAGAGCTTTTGAATTAAAATTAGACTCCTCTAACTCAGCCTTACTCCATTGATCAATAGGTTTTCCTTTACTTCCACTTGCATCTTCAACCTTAGGTTCTTTCCACTCCACAACACAAGTCATCCAAGCTCTCTCATCAATGGATTTCAAAACTCTGTGATAAGGACTGTACTATAAATATCCCCTATAATCTAGTGAAAATGGTACATTTTACAGACTACAGAAAACTCAGAGGGAGCTTTATTATCTCGTTATTGTATTCAGAGCATTAATAAGATAACAGAGCACGTAGGCTTGCAAATTAACGAGCTGAACCTCTTTAAAAACTTCTTTTGTGTTCTTGCAGTACATTTTTTTTTCAATTATCTTGATGTTTTATTTCGTTCTTGCTGATTATCCATAATCACACGTCCATCCAATCCAATTCCGGCAAGGTCAATTGGGTTTCTCTGGTTGGTGCAAATTTTGTATCAACATTTTGGTACTAGAAGGAGGGCCATCAAAGTTTTCTTGACAAGATGAGATGACACGAACTATAAACACCAAGAACACGGAAGATTAAAATAAGCAGGGTGCTAATGGCCAGGCTGGTGCCAATAATCAAGTGGGGGATCAGAATAACCAAAAGGTAATCCTAGTTCCACCGGTTATCAACCAACCAGAGGCAGACTCTCATAATTCTAATAATGCTTAGGTTATGGATATGCTAAAAGATCTTAGGCAAGTCGTTCAGAACCTCCAACATGATGTGAATGTGATGAGAATTGAGTCACAGGCAAATAGCCAGCACTCAAATCAACTGATATCACAACAAACGCCAAGTTGGGAGTTGAAAACAGCTAGCGATGATAGTTCATTGTCAAGACGGTAGAGCAAGTACTCTGAAGTAAGAGTACAAAAGTAGAAAGAAGCCAATCAACTTATTTTAGAAAGACGTCCAAGAAGGGGGCCAATGACATATTGTGAGCGAAATGATCGCCAAAAATTACAATTGTCCCTTGATCTATGTTCTAGACGAGAAGGACCCTCGCTGTTGCGAGGGGGGAAAGAGTCAAAGAGACAAGGGAGTAAGGTAAGATATGGTCGTAGAATAGCCAATTCAAAGCGAAACAACCAAGATAACACTTTGGATGGAACATACATCCCAAGCATCACCTCATCTCGAGCCAATGTACCTAGTAAAAGAACTTATTTAAGGACATATTTAACCTCGAGGTGTCCTGATATGCGAACTTATCTTGATGCGAGAAGAGTCACTTGCCCGTAGATGAACAACAAGAGCAGGTTTAACGTATGCTCGATGGTTTAAGATTTTGTTAGCAAGACCAGGCAACGGGCGTAGTCAGATCTTCATTCACTACAAAGGTGCGTATGACACCTGTACCACCTAGTTTCAAGGAGCCCGAACTTAAATTTAACGGGCGAGGTGAACCTAAAAATCATCTTGATACATTCAACGACTTGATGGACCTGCATCAAGTCTCTAATGCAGCAAAGTGCATATGTTTTATTTGTTGTGACTTTGGTGGATGATGCGAAAGGGTGGTTTAAGCGTTTGCATGAAGAATCAATCAATTCATGGCAACACTTCGTAATTTTGTATCTCCAACAATTTCAGGTAGAGCGAAAATTTACAATGCCATTAAGTTATCTGGGCAATATTCGACAAGAGCAGAATGAAATTTTTACTTCATATTTGGCCCGATTTTTTATGAAGAGAAACAAGGTTGTTGATGCCCCTAAAAAGTCCATAAAAACTCTTTTGATTGTTGGTCTTAGGCCTCAAACAAAGCTGTGGATTGAATTACAATGTGAAGAGAATGTCACCTTTGACCAGTTTTATCTAATGGTTGCAAAACACTAGAGAGTTGAAAGCTCTTTAGCAGTCCTTAAAATTGGAACTATGACTAACGCTGTAAGTCGAATTGAGAAAAATCAAGTGGTGGAAAGGAAGATAAGTAATTCAAAAAGAATGAACGTTGAAATACGATGATATCCTAAAAGGCGGCAAACTAAGGAAAGAGGAGATCGAGAATTAATTCCTCGATATCATAACTTTACTCCGTTGGTAATGACATTGGAAGAAATTCGTATGACCTCGAATGAAGTGAGAAAATTGCTAGAGCCAAAACCTCTAAAAGGGAAAAAATCATGAAGAGACCAATTGAAATACTGTAGATATCACAAAGATATTAGACATAACACCAATGAGTGTTGTGTACTTAAAAACGCCATCGACGATCTCATTAGAAGAGGTCAACTAAAAGAGTTCATGAAAAACTGGAATCTTGGGAAGAGGGAAACAAAGACGATAATCACTTGCTGGAATCTTCTAATCACGAGATAATCGGGTACAAATGATATTTGGTGGTCCAAGTGTCACTGGCGCATCGAGGAGAGCTTACGAGTAATATGCCCGCAAGGCCAAAACGGGCTCATTGCCTTCAGTTTTAAATCTATAAACCAAACTGTCAAAGAAATCAAAGACGGACTATTTCATAATTGGTTTTTCGGAGGAAGAAATAGAGTCTATGCCTTGCCCTCAACGAGACGCCTTGGTAATCAAGGCCAATATCGAAAATAGCGAAGTATTCATAATCATGTGGACTGTTTGCACCTGAAAGGTTTGATTACGTTTCCAATCACAATGGGCGAAGAGAAACATACTAAAAACCTAATGACAGATTTCGTAGTAGTAGACTGCCCAACGGTTTACAACGTCTTATTGGGCAAGTCATTGCTAGATGATTTGGAAGTAGTCACGTTGATTCACTGTCAAGCAATAAAGTTTCCAACATCGAGCAGGGTTGGGATTGTCAGAGGATCACCAGCCGAATCGAAGGAATGTTATAATAAAGTCGTCGCCATGGCAATGAAATAGATGCTACCACAAATGATGGCTATAGAGAAATGTGAACCATATCTTAGTCTGGTAGAAGACAACATCGATCCTTACCTTCACAGAGAATATTCACCAACTAGACCAGTCGAAGAATTGTGCGAAGTTCAGATAAGCAAGTAAGAACCTACTCACAAAATAAAAATCGGGAACAACCTTCAAGCTAACTTAGCTAAAAAATTGGTTGATTTCTTGAAGAATAATCTGGACGTTTTTGCTTGGGTCCATGCAGACATGATGGGAATCAACCCCAAGGTGATGTGTCACAGGTTAAATGTAGAGCCAGAAGCTCGGCCAATTAGGTAGAACAGAAGAGCAATGGATGGCGAGCGATCTTTAACACTCAAAGATGAAGTTGACAAGCTTTTTGAGATTAAGTTCATCTACGAAGTGAAATATCCTGAATGGCTCAAGAATCCTATGTTAGTTAAAAAGTCTAACAGGAAGTGGACAACCTGTGTTGACTTCATGGATTTGAATAAAGTCTGTCCAAAGGATATTTTTCCTTTACCCAGAATAGATCAGTTGGTGGATGTGACGGCAAGAAACGCTTTTCTCAGTTTTATGGATGCGTATTTTGGGTATAATCAGATTCCAATGTATCAGCCCCGACGAAGAACACACCTCATTCAGTACAGATTGAGGAATCTATTGTTATAAGGTGATGCCTTTTGGTCTAAGAATGTCGGAACGACGTATCAACGTCTGGTGAATAAGATGTTTGCAGACTTAATTGGAAAACAATGGAAGTTTAAATCGATGACATGCTCGTGAAGTCAAAACAAGTAGAAGATCACATCAAGCACCTTAGAGAAAATTCTCAAGAAAATTCTCTAAAGTGTGCCTTTGAAGCAAGCTCAGGAAAATTCTTGGGCTTTAGGGTTAACCAACGAGGAGTCGAAGCTAATCTAGAGAAAATCCAAGCACTCATGGATATGAAGAGCCTAGAAAAACTCAAGCAAGTTCACAGTTTGATGTGGCGGGTTGCAGCTTTGAGTCAATTCATATCTCAAGCTACTGACACGTGTCTTCCTTTTTTCCAAATAATAAAATGGAATAAGGAATTTAAATGAGCCGAATATTGTGAACAAGCTTTTTAACAACTAAAAAAACACCTCGACCAACCCCCACTCTTGTCAAAACCAATACAAGGGGAACCTTTACTGTTATATTTGGTTGTGTCCCCACATGCAACCAGTGTAGCATTGGTAAGAGAAGATGGGCTGGCACAATGGCTGGTATATTACGTAAGCATGAAGCTTATCAATACAAAAACAAGATACCTCGAAATGGACAAGTATGCCTTGGCTCTTGTCATTGCTTCTAGAAAATTGCAACCCTATTTTCAAGCACAAACGATCCACGTACTGACAAATTTCCTACTTCGCAAAGTCTTGCAAAAACCTGAGTTGTTGGGAAGGCTAGTTCAATGGGCTTTTGAACTAAGTCAGTTAGATATAACATACTTCCCAAGAACAACTATAAAGGGGCAAAATATTAGCGGATTTTGTCGCAAAATTCTCGTATACACCTGAGGAAAATAATAATCAAAATCTGGAAGAAACGCACGAGAAATTGAAAAAGATGATTGAATGGGTGTTGTACGTTGACAGATATGCAAATGAAAAAGGATTGGGTGTTGGGTTAATGCTAGAAAGTCTAGAAGGCGAACAAATTTTGGTCGCAATAAAATTAGGTTTCAATGCTTCGAATAATGAAGCATAATACGAAGCAATGCTCATTGGAATTCAACTTACAAATGAAATGGGTGCCAGCGTGGTGAAAGTTTTTAACAACTCCCAACTGGTGGTATCGCAAATGTCGGGGGAGTATCAAGCAAAAGGGGATAAGATGATGACTTATTTAGAAAAAGCAAAGGTTGAACTTCAATTACTGCAAGGATATACTGTCTGACAAATCCCCAGAGAACAAAATACAACTGTTGACGCTTTAGGTTGTTTGGCTTCATCAATAAAGAGCAAATCTTCCGAACAAATACCAGTAAAATTTCAGCCATATCCTAGCATCGGCAATTCAGGGTCAATAGCGACCTACGTGGATGGATTATATTATTGCTTATCTTCGAGATGGAACGCTGCTAGAAGATAAAATGGAAGCTCGCACTCTTTGCACCAAAGTTGCTCGCTATACGATAATAAATGATAAATTATATAAGCGAGGCTATGCTTCTCCATTATTAAAGTGAATTGATCTCGAGGACGCAGAATACATTCTACGCGAAATACACAAAGCAATATGCAAAAATCATTCCGGGGGGGAGGTCCCTAGCATATGAAGTATTGCTCCATGGGTAATATTGGCCAACAATACACGAGGACATGACTAAGTTTGTTCGTGCATGTGATAAATTTCAAAGGTTCACAAATATCCCTAAAGCTCCACCACAAGAGTTAATACTAGTTTGTGGCCATTCGCCATGTGAGGAATCAATCTTATCGACCCTCTACCTCAAGGGAAAGGATGAGTCAAATTTGCAATGGTTGCAGTGGACTATTTCACAAAATGAGCAGAAGTTGAACCACTAGCAACAATCATGGCGAAGAGATTGACAGATTTTGTTTACAAAAATATAATCTTCTGATTCGGGATTCCTCACACAACCATCACTGATAATAGAAAACAATTTGATTGCAAAGAGTTCCAAGAATTTTGCAATCAGCTCGGAATCAAGAAAAAGTACTCTGTTGTTTACAGGCCACAAGCGAATGGACAAGTCAAGGTGGTAAACAAAGTGATTAAGTGCACGCTGAAAACCAAGCTAAGAGCACTAAAAAAATGGAATTGGGCAGATGACTTAGCAGAAGTGCTTTGGTCATATAAAACAATAGCTCGATCGGCAAGTGGAGAAACTTCATTCTTCCTAGCATATAGGTGAGAGGTCATGATACCAGTCGAAGTAGGAATCAAATCCTTTCGAAGAGAAGTTTTTTATGAGCAAATAAATTATGATCTAATGCAACTGCGGCTCGACCTGATTGAAGAACTTAGAACTACAACTCAATTTAGAGTGGCGACATACCAACGGAGAACTAGACAATACTTCAATGCAAGAGTTAGAATCCTGAGTTCGAAGTAGAGGATAGTAGTAGTGGGACACTTGGACCAAACTGGGAAGGATCATTCTGAATATCGAAAAAACTAGTGACAAGATCTTTTCACTTGGAATATCTAAATGGAATAACGGTACTACGAGCTTGGAACTCTGAAAACCTTTGGCAATATTATTAGTAAAAGTTTTTATTATTATTATTATTATTACCACCAAGACAATGGTTTCATCCATATTGTGCCTTTTTTCTTTATAGTTGTAACTCGTTAATCAATAAAAAGTAATAATTGATTGGTTCAATATTACAAGTTTTAGTAATAAATCATATATTGACAAATGTGAACGAAAGCTCTCACGAGCAACAAAAATTTCGAAGACATCGCAAAGAGTCTAGCATAATCGCTCCTCATCTCGCCAACTGAACAATGATTGAAAAAGACTAAACAAGCCTTAAAACAATCATTGAAACAGTGAGGAAGAGTCATAAGATAAAAAAAAAAAAGAGTCTTCTGGTAATGATAGCATAAATTGTAGCAAACTAGAGATCAATATCTAAAGGGTTTAGCATAAAAATTAACTCGCGAAAACGAGTTAATTAAAGTCTAACCCTATGAGTTAATCAAATAATTCAGCACCACTATAGCGAGCTAGAGAAAGAGCTAGCTCGATAAAAGATATCACTCCAAATAAAAGCAGTTCACAAGAAGCACAATATTAAAAATCATCCATACAAAAGGCAAAGTTCATAGTAGTAAAGAAAGGAAAAGAAATAAAAAGTATGTTGCAAAGGGAAAGCTCGATTAAATCACATCATTTGTTCTTCAAGAGGTACACTAGTAGCAGATGCATCTTTAGGCTAGGGAGCCAAAAGCTCAACAATATTGTCTAAATCGGGCTCAACACCATCAGAAATGTCTATCGTGTTCTGGTTTATGAGAGTGCTAGGATACACAAATTCCTGCCCAGTTGCCTTAGTTTTGAATCTCTCCACTTCAAGTTGGTATTTAGAAGGAAGGAATGAGAAGACAGCCTCAAGAAATTTTTGACAAAGCAATTCCATCATGTTGAGGGAAAGTTCCCAAGCCGTATCCTCGCTAGACAATTTAGCTTCATCACGCTCTTTCCTTATTTCATCCATCTTTTGATCGACAAGACATCAGCTCTTATTTGTGCGACGCAGCCTCAACTTTGGTAGCATCCCTTTCGCGACAAAGGATAGTGACCATTTGTTATAGCTTATCACCCCGAGAGATTTCTTGTCCCAAAGTGATATTGACCCTCGCAGCTGACTTTTCGGCAATACGAACTTTTGCCAAAATCTCCCTCTCTAGTACTTCAAAGCGGTGGACAGTCGAACTGTTCAATTTTGCGTACTCCACTCTTAGTTCATCAAGGTTTGCCTCCAACTTGGCAACCACCTCTTCAGAATTTTTAATTTTTTCTTGAGCCTCCTTAAGTAGCTTGTCAGAGTCTTTAAGCGTGTCATAAGACTCATCGTACAAAAGATTCATCATGGCAGAAGTTTGGATCAAAGACAATTTTCAGCAACCATAAAAAGGATCAATAAATAATAACCACTAAAGCAAAGAACAACGAGTTCCTTCATGGTCATGCTAACCATACGCGACAACTTCCTTTGAGAAGGGCACTTCTTATAATCCTCAAATATAGACGGGGTAAAGACATCTTTGGCAAATGATGACATGTAACCAATATGAGGTGGAAGATAAGCAAGCATTCGATCAAGATCTCCGTCTTCACCCTTTAGTAGGGTGGCACTCTCCCCAGCAGAAACGATTGGCTAAGAAATAGGTGGAGTGTCACTTCAATCGCCTGAGTCTAAATCCCCACGGATAGTGTTCGCAACAAGCAATTAAGATTCGACCCTTGAGCTAGTGGCAGCTCGCTTGGTCCTGAAACCTTTGCCAGGCTCACTTTGAGACGACCGTTTCGCCCATACGAGGAGAAAAACCCCTAGAAGCGACACAGATGTCGGGGGCTAAGAGCATGATTCCCCAGTAGTAACAACAGTCAAAGAGTGCGAAAGAAGAAGGGTTAATATAGATACCTTTAGTAGAAAGAAAAATATAGGTGGTTAAACGGGCTTACTTTTGGTCATTTTGACAAAGATGGTGTCAAAGTTCGCACTCTCAGGCACAAATTCAAAAATTTTAAGTTCGCAAGTGTCACAAGGTCACTCACGTCGCTTTGCTTGTCCAACAATTGGCTAAATTGTTAGAACCTACACAGTGAAGGTTCGGGAACATGAGGCTAAACACGGTTTTCTACAACTACTACACAAAACACAAGTAATCAGTGATCAACAGGAAAAAATTCAAGATACAATAAGGCGTTAAAAAATATATACTCAAAGTATTAAAATAGTCCACTTTTGGGTGACGATACAGGAAATACTCTGAATTACAGCCTACAATTTTTCCTAGGATTCCTTTAAGGCCTCTGATATTCTTTTTAGCCTTGGAAAGGTAATACGTATCTCCTAAACTTTTCTTGAGCCCATATAAATAACATAGCTCATTAATGTCAAGGTCGCATAATCCATACTTTTGGAAGGCTATATACATTCTTATCAAGTATAGATAAAAGTTAATGGTTAATTGGAAGGGAGCGATGTTATAATGCTAAAGGACCCTGGTGATAAAATGATGTGGCGGTATCGACACCCCACATCACAATAAAACCTCTGACGAAGTGATCCAATTGGGGATGGGGCGACTTGTTGGGTAATCACCAATGAGACGTGTCTCCTCAGAAATTGCATATTCTTGCCTAATGCTATTTAACTCGCTCTCCGAGGATAATGCAATAGTTAATTTGTTGATTTTGGCTGGGGTGTTCACCTCAGGGTTGCCATCCGAACTTGACGCACTAGATTCTGTTTCAATGTTCAATTCTCTAGGAGTTGGGATGACTCCGCCCACCTCATCGATAGGAAGATTTCTCTCATTGGTTTCGCTTTGGCAAGACGAAGGATTCATCGTATGAACAATGATAAGGGAGATACCTAAAACAATGAAAAACAAGTGTTAGAAATCGTTGTACCCATGACGCCAATTAAGCCCACACTTGTTTCGCACCGCAAGTATCTTTGCAGATCAAAGACACGAGATATTACATTAATTTAAACACATGAACCCTACTCTAATTCTCAGGCTTTTTTCTAGTCAATGGCAAGCATGGATACAACTTCAATACATTGCAGGTACAATAAATAGGATTCATCGAATGTAAAACGAAAGTAACTTACCAGGGAAAAAAGGTGGCAAAGATTTGGTGACAAAAGTCGAAAGGAGTTGAAGCTTTCTTGTTGTCAAAACTCTTAGCAATCCCTCGAAAATGGTAGTGCAATGTAAAGGAAAATGGTAATCAATTTGCTTTCAGTCTTTCTTCTAAAGGCCTTGCTTCTCGACGGTTGAACAATGAGAGCTGGAAGGATTAGTTATCTTTAGTTCAACAGACTCTCTAAAAGACGGAGAAAATAGGATGAGTTGATTCTCAAACGTAATTTAAAATCCTTTAGATTTTGGTATTTTTTTACGGAAGGGTTTGTTATATGTTGACCCTTGATTTCTTTTCCTATATGAACTGAAAAAGATGATTCAATATAGCCTATTCTTTTCTGCTTAATGATGATGCCATTTGATTCTATACTTTGGCCATTTGTGGGATTTTATTTTTTATTTTGTCTATTTGTACTCAGGGATTGATGACAATTACAAGGACATATTACTGATATTTTAAAACTCATTTTCCATCAGATTAACAAACTGAAAGTGAGCGCAACATTTTTAATTTGCTTAATACACTGTTCTATATTCTCTTAATGAGACAATTAAATATGTAATATGCTTATTTGAATTACTTTAATGGAAAAGGTTTGGATTACATTAGTTATGTTGGGGTAATGGATTGACATTTAATATTCAATGGATCAATTCAAAAATATTTTTAATTCATTAAATAGTATGATTAATATTTACAATAGCAACCGTTGACGTTTTCCCATAAGTTTCACTATATCTCTTTAAGATAAATAGTCTTTTCTGTGCGCTTCAAAATGTGAAGTAAGTCTTTGTATCTTGGTAAACTTGAATACTTGAAATACAAGCAATAAACATACCTACGCAATGCCCAAGCTTTACACCTAGAGATGAATTTTTGCTTAACACCATGATAATATTGTTAATATATAGTGGGAAATGGAGATGTGTTTAGGCTATGGTTTGGCACAACATACATCAATATGGTGGTTCAGCAGCTTATTTAATATTTATTTGATAATTGATAATTAATCACAACATCAAATTGTGAACTATTAACAATTAATTTTGGTTGATGAGCTTAAAACACATCAATATGAATTATAATCAGACAATTGTGAATAAATTTAAAAAAAAAAAAAAACATAATACTACACATACAATATTTTGATATAACACTTCTCATACAACTTTTTTTTGGCTAAATATGATTGTCTGCTGTGAAATTAAAAATAAACTTTTTCTCAATCATCTTTTACTATATCATGTTAAATGACAAATGTTATATAAAAATGTTGTATGTGTAATAATACTCCAAAACCAATAAAATATGTATAGTAGTTGTCGAAAATTAACATTACCTTTGCATTTGTTAGAAAATTATTGCATTGAATAATAAGAAAAATGAATACCCGCACAACGCGCGGGCCATACAACTAGTTACATATAATTACAAAGCAGAACATTAATAATGCATACGTAAATTTGGTCATGTAATTATGCGGTCATTTTTGTATATAAACCAAACAAATCTATATATCTATATATCTATAAATCTATAAATCTATAAATCTATAAATATAATATAATCATGAAGCACTTGTTATTTGAGCGCCACGTAGGATTTCAGAAGCTCTATAATTGTTGCAGTGTCTACATTTTATTGGTTTAGGGTATTTTGTATTATTAATAACATATATCTATATAACTACATACATTCAATGTTTTATGGATGGTTAATTGGAAGATGACAGATGAAAGGTTGGAAAATGAAAGATAGATTAAAGATTATAGGAGTTAAGTAATTGAATTTGAGGTGGTTATGATGATTTTAATTGGATTAAAGGATAAGTTATGAATATGAAAAGGTGAAGTATGTGAAGAGTTGTGTGTGTGTGTGTGTGTGTGTATATATAGGATAAGTTATGACTATGAAAAAGTGAAATATGTGAAGAGTTGTGTGTGTGTATATATATAAAATCCTGAAGCACTTGTTATTTGAGTGCCACATAAGATTTCAGAAGCTCTATAATTGTTGCAAGTGTTTGCATTTTATTGGTTTAGGCTATTTTGTATTATTAATAACATATATCTATATAACTACATACATTCAATGTTTTATGGATGGTTGGAAGATGACAGATCATGAAAGGTTGCAAGATGAAAGATGGAAGATTAAAGATTATGGGAGTTAAGTAATTGAATTTGAGGTGGTTATGATGATTTTAATTGGATTTAATGATAAGTTATGAGTATGAAAATGTGAAGTATGTGAAGAGTTGTATATAAATGTCTCTTATATTCATTTATCACACATTTTTTTTTATCTCCATCCATTCTATTGAGAGAAAATACTAGATAGAGAAATGTGTTCTTTTTAGAGGAGCTTGGGTTGAGCAATTTGTGTAGAGTTGTTATCAACCAAACAACGAAACTGTTGGGCTGTTGTATCCTAGAGGGGATGGGTCAAAGCGTTTCTCTATTACACTGGTTATTTAAGTTTTGCTAATCGTAAAGAGTTTGAATATCCTTAAAGAAAGCGAGATATATGCATCTCAGCCATTTAGTTTTTCATGTAATCTTCATTATTCTTCATTGTATATCTTTGTAATAAAATTATTATTTTATTTCATTTTCACTAACTGTAACTTGCATTTTTTTTTTCTTTTTTATTATATTTATTACTCATTGAAGGTTTGAAGATGAAAAATGAAATATTTGAAGATGAAAGATAATGGAAGTTAAGTCATTGAATTAAATGTGGTAACAATAATAATGTAAAAAAAATTTGTATAAAGATACTCACGTAACGCGCCGACTTTAACACTAGTGAATGAATGAAGACAAGTTTTCTCACAATTTCAATCGTTTTAACACATTTAAGAATTTTGAAAAAATAACGTAAATGTTATGTATTCAATAAAGTTGGATTTAACTAGC
>WYDK02050173.1:0-14019 GCA_009867345.2 Toxicodendron radicans | reverse complement strand
TTTTAAAGCACTTTCAAATAATTAATACTAAGGGTATGGGAATGAAATATGAAATCTCACGTACCTTTTTGGCATTTAGATACGGGCATTACAGGGCCTCCTCCCAAACTAGGGTCCATTCGAATTTTTTGGATTTTCTGAGTGCAGCGAAGAACATGTGGCACTTGTCTGCTGACTTGGAAATAAAACGGCTTAGTGCTGCTATTTGTCCAGTCAATCGTTGCACATCTTTGATACATGTAGGTGAGAAGATGTTCAACACGCCTTGAATTTGGTAGGGGTTGGCCTCAATACCGCGTTGGGTGACCATGTAACCTAAGAATTTTCTAGGGAGACCTCGAACGAGCACTTGGCTGGGTTCAATTTCATATTATACTTCCTCAATACATCAAAAGCTTACTGGGGATGGTCGAGGTGCTGTTCGGCGATTAATGATTTCACTAGCACATCGTCGATATACACCTCCATGGAGTCCCCCAATTGACTTGGAAACATCTTGCTAACGAGCGGCTGGTACGTTGCTCCGGCGTTCTTTAAACCGAATGACATCACTTTATAATAGTAAATATCATTCTCAATGATGAAGGCGATCTTCTCTTGATCATCTGGATGCATGAGTATTTGGTTGTATCCAGAGAAAGCGTCCATGAAGCTAAGTAACTCATGGCCAGCTATGGTGTCTACTAACATGTCAATGTGGGGCAGCGGGAATGAGTCTTTGGGGCAAGCTTTATTAAGATCGATGAAGTCAATGCAGACCACTTCTCGTTTTTCTTCTTGACAACAACCATCTTTGTGAGCCAATTAGGGCACTGGACTTCGCGAACAGAACCGTTGCTAAGAAGCTTCTCCACTTCTTCATTGATAACCCGGTTCCTCTGAGGGGTGAACTTTCTTATTTTTTGCTTTATGGGTGGATGGCCGGGGTAGGCATTCAGTTGGTGTACGATGGCTTCGGGGCTAATTCTGGTCATGTTAGAGTGAGACCAAGCAAAACAATCTTGGTTCTTACAGAGAAATTCGATGAACTTCTCCTGGATGTCAGGTCTTAACTTGGCTCCCACTTGTGTCTTTCTATCGGGATAGTCCAGATGAATCTAGACTTCGTCCAACTCTTCCATTGCTGGCTTGTCTGGCTCGACTTTTTCAGAAGAGCGAGACTGTAATTGTTATAACATTTGGTGTTTGCCCTTGAAGACAGTTTGATAACAGCTTCTAGAAGCCCCTTGATTGCCTCTCACTTCTCTAATCCCCAATTTTGTGGGAAACGAACGGTCTGATGGAAGGTTGAAGGAACCGCTCGCATCCCGTGAATCCAAGGTCGACCCAGGATAACATTGTACGAGGAAGGGTTGTCTACTTCCATGAAGGTGGTTTGCATATTCACTCCAGCAGCGTAGACAAGCAAAGATATCTCTCCGAGGGTTGATATACAAATTAAATTACCTCGCAAGTGCACGAGTTGTTGTCGTAGTACAGTGTGCAAAATGCAAGGGTTGATTCCACAGGGACTGGATGTACTTTAGTGATCCTAGTAACTATGCCTTGTGAAAAGAATGAACGTAAAAATAAAAGAACATAAATAACAATTAATGAATATAAAATCTATCTACTTAAAGAAAAGCCTAGGTCTCTAATGTCATCAATTATTTGGCTTCGTGCTCTTCACCAAAATACAGTTCTCTCTACTCTTTTTTAGGGTTCGCACTCTTGTCTTTTCAAGGTGTTATTGTCTAACATTAAGTCTTGGGCATTATCGTATGGCATTTGGGATTAACCCACTTTTTACACCTATTAAGAACTAGAGTACTAAACAAAGAACCAATTCGCATTCGGCAAGGTGTATGCTCAAACACGAATCATCCATTCACTAGAGCTATTTGTCGGGCATTGTGTCTCTCATTTCTAAGGTATTACCGTATGGCGTTTGGGATTAACCTAGTGTTTTCATCACTAAACTAGCTAGGGCGTATAGTCTAATCTAGTTAACGAAAACACATTAAGAACAAGACATAAACTAAGTTGTATTTGGTACGGCGTATATACAATCATAACTCAATCAATCAATACCCAAACTCATCTCAAACAATCAATTGTCAAACATCAAGGCTGATCAAACCCTAACATCATCTAAAGATTGAATTAAACACAATGAATGAATCAAGAACATGCTTGAATAGATTAAACAATAGAATATCTGAAAACACAAACTTTCAAATAGATTTCATTAAATCTCTAGGATTACAAACTAACTACATAAATGAAAATAAAGATTTCAACAAAAACTAACTAAATACATAAAACAAAAGAAAGATTACACCTTGAAACACATGGAATAATAAGGAGAGGTCCCTCTTTCCTCTCTTGAATCACCTTTCTCCCCAAAATGTTCCCAAGCTGCTCTCTCTCTCTATAGGGTCAAGGGTCCCCTCTCAAATGAGAAAATTTTCTTTATATACTAACCCCTAAAACCCTAGCAAAAGAACTAAATGAAATAGTGCATTTTCTGATTTTTCCAGTTGTCACTGCAGCGAAGAGACAAAATCCCGTAATGCACGAATTCTGCTCTGATGTGAATTTCATGCCATTTTTAACCATCATTCAGGTCTAACTGGATCACTACCAAAAAATTAAATTTGTAGTTCTGTCTCTTATCTTTACAACGCAATAAAAATCAGGTCATTTGGAGTTGTGTAGCACAAGATATGTTTGTTTGAGTGAAGCATGTTCAGTTTTGCCCGTAAGTCTGGAATTCCAGAGAGTTTGTTTGTAGGACGCTATATGGTCATCAGGGTTGGTGGTTCGATTGTAAAGCTTCATGTTGTGGAAAGTTAACTTTTACGGTATATCTACTAGAGCAATTTCATCTACAAAGGGGGAGTCAACGAAGCTTTGGAGTCGGCTCTTCTTGAGAGGAGCCGACATACCGGGGATACGCTTGACCATATTTTCCAGCTTGGCTATTCTTTTGGAGAGGGTTTGCTCAAGGGGTGTTGTCATGGCATACTGGCTAGCACTTCACACATAGGGGAACACATTTGGAGGAGCCAGATTTATGTGTATATTTGGGCCGAGCTGGGCTGTTGGGTTGGATGGCCATTCTCCTAACTGATTTGAAATTGCTTGATTGAGGCTGAAAAGAGTTTGCAATTGATATCTTTGTGGCAGGGCCGAATGGATGAGTGGCTCGGATGCCAATGGATCAACGAATGGAATTAATTCGGCTCCTGTTGTTCCATTAACACTCTCACACAAGTATACGTGGTTAGCAAGTAATATAGATTCCTTAGAATCGAGTTATCGTTCCCACGAGGATTGTAAAACTAGTTAGTCTCAAATGAATGCTCCAGCAATAGTAATAGCAATTAAATAGTGATAATATTGAACTAAAATGAACAATAATGAACTAGTTATAATGAACTGAATTAAACCAATTTACCAAAATAAACCTAAGTATGAATTCTAAATCAACAAAGTAAGATGACAACAACAGATTCAGTAATCAGATAAGGGCAAGTCAGATTTGAATAAAATCCCTCCTATTGTAATGCTGTTGAAAATGCTATAGCCTAACTCAGTATGACATTTCACTCGATCCAAACTCCTAAGATCTTGTGTTGTTCCGTCGAACATTCTACAAGCTTGCTCCCTAAGCTTGAATCTAACATATATCTATGTAGATCTGGACTCAAGAAACAGATTACAATCCGGTTTGTTAACAATCATACAATGAAGCAACCATATGTTTATGTATTCTCCTCATACTCTCGTATGACCCTAAGGGCTTGCATTAACCAAATGATTTCCCTTGTTACTCAGACCTTCTTAGCATCTAACGAACAAGCAAGATAACAAGTATTGATTGGCCACATCAACATTGCAACAATAAACCCATTTGATTAAAATGAAATGTCAACTTCATAAGCTATATTAAGGTAAAAATAACATTACAATAGGAGTTCAAATACTCAAATCCAACTTAAGGAAATTTAGTTCATACTAAAATAAGAGTAAAACAAAGTAGAAAATACATCCATGAAGTCCATTGAGATGGGAAACACAAATTACAAGGAAGAAGGCTAAAAATGATTCTGGAGTGCTCAGCCCTTCCTTGGAGATTGGCTCTCTCTTTCCTTTTGAATCTCTGTAAATTCTATCTCAGTATTGCTCTCAATGGTCGGCTCTTACTCTGATGATCTAGACTTGGAGGAAAAGCTTTCCACTTTGCTTTTATATGAGGAAAAGTAGGGCAACTTTTGACACTTGGCACCATACTATGATCAATCATCTCTCACAGTCTAGTCACTGTGCATTCTCTCACTGTATGCACGGAAAAAGTGACTGTCCTTGTCAAGACAGATCAGTACAAGGACATGACCACATGCGCTTTTTCTATTATACTGATTTGGCGTTGTATGCGCTAGCATTCTTTGTCGCAAAGTCCACAGCATCAAGTCTTCAATGGTGCATTTTAATTCCGAGGACAAGCTACTTGATTCTGAAATGAAGAAGGATAATTAACAAAATTAAACCTAAATCACACCAAATTAGAGCAGAATAATATAATTTCTCATCTTTAAGCACAATCAAACTCTAAATGGTAATGTCATGAAATATTAAACTAAACTTAACTAAATTAGTTAAACTAGAAATAAAAACCATAGCAAAGATCCTAAATTAGGTCTATGATAACTCTTTTTACAAGAGTTATCACACCCCTAAACTTAGAACTTTGCTTGTCCTCAAGCAATGAAAACTAAACTATACAAACAAAAATTAAAAAGACATGAAGAAAAACCACAGGACACTATGCTTCACCCTATGTTGCCGCTTTACTCACCCTTAGCTTTCAGGATCACAACTTAGCATTACACCACTTAAGTTCTCATCAGTTTACATCACAATTTTTTATCACAAATCATTTTCCAAAACATCATAAATTGATCAAAACAGAATTCACAAGCACTCATGAGGATAGTCAATAAAAGATCCTTGAGCCTAATTGCATGGAACTTTTACTAAAATTTTCAATCCCTCTTCCACAAGACACAAGCTAAATCATTCAAAGGACAAGGCTAAGGGATTGCCATTGCACATAGGCCATCTCAAGAAGTTAAGAGTTCTACTGGAAGACTTTTATTCAACTAAACTTTATTCATTTCTTTCTTTTTCTTTTTCTTTTTTAAATGAAATGACTAACAACATACATTGCTTTTTTGGGAAGCCTTTCACAGATTCATAGCTTTTCTTCACATTTGATACACCATGGGGTTCATGCGCACTTCTGGATATTTGGACGTACAGAACATTGAAGTGTTCCTAAGCTTATTCAAACATGAAACATAAAACACAAAGGTAGCACTAAAGTCTTCCCCCCCCCCCCCCCCCCTCCCCCCCTTATGAGCTTGATACCTATATTTTTAATGCTATCCCTCTTGCCTTTCTTAAGTTTTTTTTTTACTTGAATCTCCTTTTAGAGGTTTATCCAGCTCAGATTTGGTTCCTAAACTCTCCCTAGTGATTGACATGCCTCAGAGGCTTGCTTCAAAACCACAATTCAGATCACAGTCATGCATTTCCAACTTAATTTTTCAAAATTTTCAATTAAAGCAATGTTAAGCTTGCGATAACATCATTAAGCATCATCAAGCTTTTCAAGATCAACAAATGACAAAGCAAGGATATTCCCACTAAGGTCCTTCAAACAGCTTAACAGAACACACAAATTGCAAAAAATTAAACTAACACTAGACAACAACACCCCCAAACTTGAGGGTTGTTGTGGCCTCACAACAAAACAAGTACAAACAAAAGATAAAAAGCAACAAACAGCAAAGTAAAAACAAAATAAAAACAGCAAAGAAGAAGGCTGAAGAACTCCCTCATTTGTTCAGATTTCGCTTTGATTGGCGGCGCTATAGAACAAATTCTCCACTTGAAGAATCTCCTCTCTTTCTCTTCTTAATTTTGGAAGAGAGTTCAACTAACAATTGGAGATCATCATCAGACGAAGAGGAGTCTTTCCCTTTTTCCTTTTCTTTCCCTTGCTCCACCACTACAGGGGTTAACTCAGCCTCTTTCTCCTTTTCTCTTTCTTGGTCAGTAGGGTTAATTGGATTTTCACCCTGAGGCACTTCTACAGGTTCATTTGCTGCTTGCACAAAGGCTGGTTCAGTTTGATCTACTGATGCTGGCGCTTTTTTAGCAACAGAGGATTGGCCCAATGATTCCAGATATTCATCAATAAGAATTTGAGGATCAACTAACTCCTCATCATTGATTTGTGCTTCTTGGTTCACTCCCTCAACATTCACAGTTGAGGGGGTTGAAGGGTCCTTGTCAGGCTGCTCACCCATAGGCTGCTTGCCGTTCTTTATGCTGGCCAATTTTAGAACAAAGGGGACCTCATCACTTTCTATTTCAATGACTAATGTGCTAGTGCATTGGTAGTACTTGCAAAAGACCATGCTTGAAACAAATCGTTAGGAAAAGCTGGGAATTTTGGATACGGTTTTGTAAAATTGGCCATAAGGGCCTTTTTCAAGACTGTGTCTCTGTTCTCCAGGTATTTGCATAGCGTTACTTGCTGCTTCTCCATGAACTCCATCCGAGACAATATTTGATCAAGGATTGGTACTGCCTGATTCATACTAGGGGTGTTGTCTTTTGATGGCGCACTTGTACTTGGCTAAGAAGAGGGGCCAGCTTTAGGTGTGCTAAACTCGACATCATTAGCTACCTTCTTAATCACATACTTTGTGAATACGCCTTTGTTTAGAACTATCTCCTCATCCTCCTTGTAAGGCACATCAAAGTGTTTGCACACAACAATTATCAAAGGCGGGAAGAAAAGCTTCCCAGGCCCTTTCATGGCCGCAAAACACATTTCTTTTACCAAGATACTCCCTAAATAATTTTTCTTTCCACTCAGAATACAATAAAGCAACACCATTCTATCAATTGAGACGATCGTGTCATGAGTGGTAGGCATTATTCGATTCTTAAGGAAGTGACACCAAACCTTCGCAATAGGGAATAAAGAGGAATGCTTTACCGTTTTAGGGTTTTGTTTGGACACTGTCCAACTAGTGTTAGGAACTGTTGTAACCTTGAGAACTTCATTCAGCAACTCCTCCGACAGCTCCTCAACAAACTTAGAGAATTCATCCTTTTTGTCCTTTAATCTGAACACCTCATTGAACACCTTAGAAGTTAATGCGATTTTTACTCCACAGACCTTGACAGATGCTTGATCATAGGCAGTGAGATTCACATAGAATTCCTTTACTAGCGGCACAATCGGATGTGAAGGATGGGCAGAAAAGTTTTGCCATTGTCTTTGCTGTATCACGTCTGTTATATATGGGGGTAAGCCCATATCTTTGGCCTTTGTAATGACAAAACCATTCTCAAGCAGCAAATTTTTCTGTCGAGTCACATCTTCGTACTTCTTCTCTGCTGCGGCTGTCACGAATTTCTTAGGGGTGGTTTGAATGAGAGGGTTCTTTGGGACTGATCTCTTCGGCATTGTGGAGTTGTGGGGGCAAAAGTAAGGAACTTTTGGTGAATGTTGTCGCAAAAGAGAAGGAAGGTATTTATAAGGGTTTGCAATGGGGACAATGTAGTGGATTAGTGGGGTCTGAGTGCTGTTGAAACGTGAGGAGAAAGAGTTGGGATGTTGGTAAATACTGAAGAGTAAAAATCAGATTCAAAGGTGTGTGTTAGTGAAAATGGCAGAGAAATTCGTGGGGAAAAAATTGATTGAGGCGGCACAAGGGGGCGACATCCTGTTTTGTAAGAGAACCGTAAAACCCTAGGACTCTTGCTGACGTGTAATGTTATTTTACACTTAGTGAAAATTTTTGAAATTCTAAGAAGTCCCTCTCCCTCTATGCTGTCCTAAATGCTGCCGCACTCTTAACAACACTCGGGCATCTAGATTCACACAGCCCGAAAATTTCTTCCAAACAAGAGGTTGTTTTTCATTCCTAGAAACACAAAATAAAGAAAAAAAAAACACTGAGATTATTAAAAACAAAATAAGTCCTAGAAACAAACAACGATAAATAAAAAATCAAAATAAAATGAATTCAAAAAGCTTGGGCCACCTCCCAAGAGCGTTTGTTTTTAAGTCTTCAGCTTGACTTTGCCAATGCTTAATTCTGATGGTTGAGTGGGATTCTCACTCGTTCTCTGTCTAATTGCAATCCCCAGTAGGTCTTCAATCTCTAACCATTCACTTTGAACTTATCATTGGTTTTCTCATTAACTAAATCAACAGCTCCATGAGGGTAAACCTTGACAACTTTAAAGGGTCCTGACCATCTTGATTTTAACTTACTAGGAAAGAGTTTGAGGCTGGAGTTATAGAGCAATACATATTGGCCTGGTTGAAACTCCCTTTTATGGATTCTTTGATCATGCCATTTCTTGACTTTTTCCTTGTATAGCTTGACGTTTTCATAAGAAAATTTCCTAAGTTCTTCAAGCTCTAGCAATTGCATTTTCCTTTTATCTCCAGCTGCTTGTAAGTTCATGTTCAACTTCTTGATGGCCCAAAAAGCACGGTGTTCAAGCTCCAAAGGTAAGTGACAAGCCTTGTCAAAAACCAACCTATATGGTGACATGCCAAGAGGAGTCTTGAATGTTGTTCGGTATGCCTACAACATTTCATCCAGCTTTAGAAACCAATCATTTCTATTGGGACAAACTGATTTCTCCAAGATTTGTTTGATTTCTCTATTGAAAATTTCAGCTTGCACATTGGTTTGGGGGTGGTAGGCAGTGGCTATCTTGTGTCGAACTCCATATTTCTTGAGCAAAGAACTCACCAATCGATTCACAAATTGTGTACCTTCATCACTAATAAGGCATCTTGGAGTTCCAAACCTAGTGAAGATGTTCTTTTGCAAAAACTTCACAACCACCTTGGCATCATTTGTAGAACAAGCTTGAGCTTCCATCCACTTGGATACATAATCCACAGCCACTAGAATATAATTCATACCAAAAGAAGGGGGAAATAGCCCCATGAAGTCAATTCCCCACACATAAAAAAGTTCAACTTCTAGAATGTTAGTCAAAAGCATCTCATGTTTCATTGAAACATTGCCTATCCTTTGACAACGATCACATGACTTGGCAAACTCTTGAGCATCCCTGAAGAGAGTAGGCCAGAAAAATCCAGATTGAAGGACCTTTGCTGTTGTTCTTGACCCACCAAAATGACCACCATAGGGTGCTGCATGACACTGCTATAGTATGCTGATGCATTCTTCACCAAACACACATCTTTTTAAGATTTGATCAGCCCCTTGCTTGTACAAATATGGGTCGTCCCAAAAGTGAAATCTCACTTCATTCAAAAATCTTTTTAATTGCTGCTTGGAAAAGGTAAGGAGGTAGAATGCCACATGCCAAGTAATTAGCAAAATCTGCAAACCATGGGCATTCTTGATGACTTAATGCAAGTATTTGCTCACCAGGGAACACATATTTAATGGCCACATTGCCTTGAGTAAACTCATGATTTTCAAGCCTTGAGAGGTGGTCTGCAACTTGGTTTTCACACCCTTTCGATCGACAATCTCCAAATCAAATTCTTGTAAGAGTAGAATCCACCTTATAAGCCTTGGTTTTAAATCTTTCTTTGAAACCAAATACTTGATGGCTGAATGATCAGTGTGAACCACCACTTTATTCTTATAAGGTAGGCTTTAAACTTATCGAATGCAAAGACTACAACAAGTAATTCCTTCTCTATTGTGGTGTAATTAAGCTGTGCTTCACACAATGTTTTACTTGCATAATAAATAGGGTGAAAAATCTTACCTCTCATCTGCCCCAGCACAGCTCCAAAAGCATAGTCACTTGCATCGTATATAAGCTCAAAATGCAAGGACCAATCAGGAGCTACAATTACAAGTGCTGACACTAAGACTTTCTTCAATGTTTCAAAAGCAACAAGGCAATCCTTGGTGAACTCAAATTTCTTGTCATGCTCCAACAAAGAACATAAGGGTTTGGCAATTTTTGAGAAGTCCTTTATGGAATCTTCTATAGAACCCTGCATGACCCAAGAAACTTCTAATTTCTTTACATTTGTGGAAGGGGGCAACTGCTTAATGAAATCCACTTTAGCTCTGTCTACCTCAATCCCTTTTAGTGAGACTTTAAGGCCTAAAACTATGCCTTCTTGTACCATGAAGTGACACTTTTCTGTAATACTCTTTCTAGCTAGGTAATTATGTAGGAAATATTGTAATTATGTAATGTATAAAAATAATCTCATAATAGAAAATATGTGTACGCGTCTTTCTTTTCTTATAAAACATAAACACATAAAGTATTTACATCATTATACAAATAACAAAATAAAATAAGTGTCCACGGTGGCCCCGATAAGCTCCCTTGCCTATCGACTCTCGTCAGATTGCACCTCACCTATTACCTACAAAAACATTAAAAGTAACGGGGTGAGCACTAATTGCTAAGTAAGTAAATCATTCTATACCACTTTCTTATCCCTATTAACCTAAAATTCTTTTCTTTCTTTCTATTCTCTTTTCTACCTTTCTCTTCTATCATTTATTAACGTATACTACATACATAAATTATTAATAAGATAATTCTTTACTCTCATAATTCTGATCCGGACATAAAGCACAACATACGGGCAAACTAAGGAAAACTCTCTCTTCTTCTTTCTATTCTACTTCATTTCTTTCTATTCTACTATTTCTTTTCTGTTTCTTATCACATAAATGATAGTATAAGTATGTATGTAATTCTAATAATTGCATAAAATATGATAGTTAAGAAAAATCTTATTCTTCTCTAAAATAAGAATAATAGGAATAATAAAAACAATTATTCTTTTTCTTTCTTCATTATTCCTTCTTTCTTATTAATGTCATTAATCTCATATTCTCTTCCTTACTTCTTTTCTTTCTTGCTCGTTTCTTCTCTTTCTTTCTTTCTCACTTTCTTTTCTTTCTTTTTCTTATGTTTTGTTGTTCTTTAGTACTATCATATACATTTGGCTAATTCTCAATGCTTTCTTATGAACTTTTCTATTTCTTAGTACTCAAGGACATAACTACTAATGAGTATAATTATACCCACACATAAGCAAAATAATTAAACCTTACTATAAATATCTTTCTTCTCTATTTCTATTTTCTCTTCTCATTACTATGTCGCTTATAACTCCACTGTTCTCAGCTTGCACAACCTTTCTCAACATATAACCAACATATGAATCATAAGCATACAAGTAAACACAAGACTTTCTAATAATGTATGCATTATGTTATATGTTTTCTAACAATGCACACACTTATGCATATGAATAAAAATTAAATTTTTTCTTTTATTCTTATTCTTTTCTATTTCTTTTATTTTCTATTCTTTCATCTCTTTCTTATTCTTTGTTTTCTTTTCTTTTCTAGTTCTTTCTTTTATTTCTTTTCTTTTCTTATTCTTATGCTTATTCTTATTATTTCTTTCTTTCTTGCTTGCTTTTCTTTCTTTCGTTCTTGCTTTCCTTTCTTTTCTTTCTTATTCTTTCTTTCTTTTCTTATTCTTTCTTTCTTTTCTTTTGCTGATAGGACTAGGTTGAGGCATGGATTTGGAACCTTGGTCGTGTGAGTTTCTTCTTAATTCTTTCTTTGTATGGTCCTCATCTACATGCACTCTTGGCTGACTATACAATTTTCTTTTCTTTCTTCTTATGCCACTCACTTAAGGCGGTGTGCATATAGGTAATTTCTTCTTCTTAGTCGCCATGACCTCGTATAGCAACAGTCACAGGTTCCCCATCGCAACAACCTTTTTCTTTCAACTCTTAATAACATTTATAAGTTATTAGAGTATTATAAATTCTTAATTCTTTTCTTATTCTCTTCATGCATAAATGCACATGAATATGCATTTTCTTTTCTTATTTTCTTTCTCTTTTCTTCATTCTTATTAATAGTTTGATTCCATAAGGTTTAGGTTTACATGCATGATGTATATGATATGCTATATGTATGCAAACTAAACCATTTCTACTTTCTTTCTTTCTATTCTCAACCATATAAATATGGAAATTTCATAGAACATACTATCAAGTATATTTATATTGTAACACTCTTATACCAATATAAATGCCATATTTTAACTTCATCCATTCCAACACTTTAACTAACATCTTTCTAAGCCATAAATAATACTTATATATTATGGCATATCATGCATAAAGTGAGCACTATACAACCATATAATCAACACTTTCTTATTCTTACTCATCTATTCTTCATGCATAACATGCAATACTTATACTAATTCAAGAGTTTTCTCTCAATATGTATCAATTATATTCATCATATATGTAATGCATAATTATATTTCTTCGTCAATATCATTCTTTCTCACATTTTTCTCATCTATTCTACTAACCAAATGGCATAAACACATCACATAATCATTAATCAAGATCTCCTCATCAACCAAATTAATTATTACATAATGACCCAACCTTACTACTTTTGGCCAAATTTCAACATTTCATCAACAACACCATTCTTCACCATTTCATCAAAACAATCATGCATATAATATCATTTAACAAGTCAAAGTGCAATAAAGTCCCTTTCTAGTCTTGGCCGAATTCTCTACACTTTATCAACATTAGATTTTAATCTAGAAGCTCTATATTTTGGCCAATTATCACCCTTTTTATCACAGAATTGGTTCTTGGTAAAAACATAAAAGGTATAGTTCTATGTCTTATATTTCTAATACTTCAAGAATCGTCTCATTCTGATTTATATAGCTCAAGTTATGGTCAGAATACAGAAGTAGGTTCGGAACAGCCCTTCAATTCACAAATTCCGAATTTTGTCATATTCATGTACTCAAGTACAAATTCAAGGCATGAATATCATTCTTTTCAATCAAACTCATCAGATTTCAACACTTTTTCATCCATCAACATGTAACATAACAATTAAATTTCCATCAAAAATCCATTCTATTATTAAACCAAATACACTTATGATTTACTTACCTTAATCCTCCACACTTTAGTCAATCAAACTCCCTTGAATTCTTTCTCTTCTTCTTCAATCTACACACATCACAAAATATGAGAAAACTTCAATTTAAACATGTAAAAACATGACAAAACCTTAAATACTCACCTTAGGAACAATATAGAATAAGAATTCTATTGAATTCCTTCAAACTTCCTTTGATTTCCCTTTGATTTAATGGAAGATTTTGAGAGAAAAATGGGTGGAGTAGAGTCGGTTATGGAGGAGGAAGAAATGAAGAAAATTCTAGATTATTAACTCTTTTATAAATATATTTCTTGTCCACTTTCCCATTTTTCCCTTATACTTTGCAAAAATTACTACTTTGCCACTTGTGCTTTTATGTAAATGCCCTCATTATAAACATATTCTTCACCTTAAATACTTTCATTTCATTCCCCACTTTTTCTTCTAATTCCTTGTGAAAAGACCATTTTACCCCTAGTGAAGATTTAATAAGAATTTTTACAATTTCTTTTAGGGCAATTTCAAAGCATTAATACTAAGGGTATGTGAAGGAAATATATAATTTTATGTACCTTTTATGGGCATTAATGTGTGTAATGCATTCTATTCTTTCTAGCTAATGCATGAAAATCTCATGAAAATACTTCATCTATATATATACACAGCAAATATACAGTAAAAGTATACCGCAGTTTTTCTTTTTCTTTACAAAACTCAATATAAGCTATACATATATATACATAAACAAAAATTATAAAGTATGTATCTCTATATACATATCACAAAAAGGGGAGCGTAAACAGTAGCCACAGTGTCCCTCGCTCATCGATCATCCATGCCTGTCACGCTCATCTAGTACCTGCAATATTTAAATTAACGGGATGAGCACTAAAGCTCAACAAGTAAATCAAACACCAATTCCCGTTAAACTAAATAGCTCCACTTAAAAAGAAATAATCTTTTCTTTCTTTTATTT
>WYDK02050075.1:0-32855 GCA_009867345.2 Toxicodendron radicans | reverse complement strand
TGGATGAATCCTACTTATTACTGCGATTTTATCAAACTATTAAAAATCAGAAAAATATGGACAATCTCAACAATGTTTGTACTAGCAAGTAGGATGGTTAGAAGATTGGAGAAGTTATTGAAATGTGGCAGCTGTTCTTGAAAGAAAAAGTAGCCCCATAAACAAGGCTGTCTATTTCCAGAAACAGTTAAATCCTACAAAATACTTCTCAAAGTAAAATTGAACTATTTCTGCAACCACCAACTATGAAACCACAACATTTACAATTGAAAACTTTGTACCATTTCTCTAAAAGTCCTTCATACTAAAGATCAAATTGTTCACTACAGAAAGTTGAAGGCACTACCAAAAGTTGCAATCGCCCTGTCCACTCTTCACCTGGTTTCAGTGTAATCGGTTTCTCAATTGCTGCTCCATCAACACATAGCATCTGTTTATATTCCTCATCGGCAAAATCTACCATTGACTTTGATTTCTTCTCCCATGGATTCCACACCGCTGTTAAAGGAAAAAGAATTATTTAAAAAAAAAAAAAAGTAGAGGGCCAGAAATTCCATCAAATTTCACACACAAGAAAAACACCAGATAAAACCATCTACAACGTAAATTCAACAATACGAATCACACTTTTAGTTAAGCCTCTTTTGTAATTGGGTAACTGGATTGTCTCTCTATTAAAAAAAAAATCACTCAAATTTATCACAATGTATGACATGTCTTGATACAATTTTTTTCCTTCTGAATTAGAACAATAAAAATGTTTGGCAGCTGACAGCTTACCAACATCAGGCAGACCTTCCTTTCTTATAACATATGTTCGTTTCTTTTCATGATCAAGCACTGCAATTACATTAGGGCAACGAAGATAAACTCTGTCCACCTGGCAGAAAAAATAATAGATAAACAGTAAGCCTCAGAAATCGGATTGTGCCAAGAGTTAAACAGTGAGATAGTTCATTCAATTTTGGAAGCAAATGTATGAGATACCAATCTGCATTCTCTCAAAATCAACAGTTCCATTGTACCAAAAACTCAGTAGTGCATATTCCCTAACAAGCAGTGGAAGTAGTTTCAAAATCATTAAATTCCATGTAGTATTAGGAAAGAAACTCTGGGCTAGAAAAAGAGTCACCGCTCTCCAAAAGAAATTTAAGAGGAGAAGATTAAGAGACACATCAATGGTACAACCTAGAAATAGTCGAAATTAGAAAACTTCATAAATCCATCAGAGAATTAGTCCCCAATTATTAGATTGCTAATTGCTTTCAACAGGTCACACTGACAAAACTCAATACCTCACCTCAGATTCAAAAGTTACAGCATCTCCTTGTTCTGTAAAACGTTCTCTTTGGCGAAGATTATCAAGGTAGTCAACCGTCTCCAAGCCTTCTATCCTCACTTCACTGCAAACACATTCACGAACATTCATAATGAAATGTGAAAATTTTCTACTTTTAATTTAAGCAAATACAATTCTTACCTTATATCAGAAACCAACAAATATGTGTGATATGCAAAAGAGAAAGTAAATGGCTTGCCATTGACGTTCCTCACTCGTGATATTAATGTCAGATCTCCATCTACTCCGAGCAAGACCCTAAGACGAAACTCGAAACTGAGAAGAAAAATCGCTCATTAGCTACACAACCACCAATTAAAAATCACTGCAAGCACACATAAAAATGTCTATCAACAACAGAAAGACACTTAAATGTCTAAATTTGCTAATGCTACACAACTTCAAGCATGGAAAATTAAAAAATTCCTGTGAATGTATGTAAAAGCATCACAAGAAAGTCTACAGCACCCCAAATACATACCTATAGGGCCAGCACTTCAAGTCTTCTTCCGATGGTTTAAGCAGTAGGTCAACACAGCCTTTTCCATTGAAATCATTTGGTTGTAGATGTGTAGTATTTTCCTCAATTGTCCACAATTTGTTCCTTGCAAATCCATGCTGCTCTAGTGATCCACAGTTTCCAAACTTCAAAAGCATTAAAAATGGTATACATCAGTACATGTTCAGCAATCTATATACAAGCTTGTACAGAACAAAATGATAATAAGTACCTGTGGGAAATAAATAGGGATTCCGCCGCGTATTGCTTTTGAGGGCCTAAAACTTGCCTGTCATAAATTGGGGAAAGAAACTGTTAATCTGGCAAGTTTTAAAGTTGATTACTTGTAGACAGCAATCCTTAAGACAATCATATGATTTTCTGACAAACACACAACCCACAATGAATTTTCAGTAAGTTGGATAACCAGAGTGAAGCCGAATAATACCCAACTTTGCATTACCATAAAATTAGTATAAACATGACTGCAAATATAAAATAAAAATCATATAAGACAAAAAGAAAAAGAAACCAAACCTTGCTACTGGTGAACAAAAGTTCTTCTCCTTTCTCGTTTCTCCATGAAGTAACTTGTCCTCCTTGCAAACTGACCTATACCAGTAGAGAAAGAATTAAATTCACTTTAAAACAACAGAAATACTAAATTCATCCATCATCACCTACCCAATATAACTCTCCCTGTTAGAGTAAAAGAAAATTAAACTTATAGCTTCAATTGGAGTTATTCATGTTTAAAAATCTGACCTTAGCAGAGGCCCCTTGTGGGTTTCGAAGCACAACCTGATCAATCCCATTCCAGTCCTTTGTCATTTCAGATGTTGATTTAACATCGCAAATTGCTGCAGGATGCCCCATATTGCAAAAGCAATAAACAAAATAAAATATCCTATTTTTCTTTTAACTATTCAAGAGGACTCTAAAGACTGCCAATTACTAACACCGACAATGTAATGAATAAAAAGAAACACACACAGTCACAATTCGGAACGGCGCCTACTTGTGATTTGTGAACTATAATCAGCAACCAATCACCGATTCTTTTCAGTTGCTCAATTTCTATTAAATTATAATACATCAGATCTAAAGAACCCCAAAAAGATAAGGAATGTCAAAACCATTGAAACTCTAACTCTAAAACCCACACACATAAAACAACTAATGCAAAAAGGCGAAACATCTGGCAACAGCGTACATTAACACCTATCCTCTACTCAAAAGGAAATCCCCAGAAACTTGTCTTATTTACACTAAAACAAGACAACTTAATCTAACTTTAAAAATAAATATAAAACCCATCAAACCCGGAATTCGAAAATGAATTTCTTATACAACTGAAGCCCAACCTATCCGTTCAAATTTCAGAAATATGGAAAAAATACAAATGCATGGCTACTTACTGTGAATGAAAGTGTTAAAGCAATCCTTTAAACAGAAGACAAATAAGTTATATTTAAAAAATGAGTTACTAAAAGTTGAAGCAAAACATTGGATAGAAAACAAGATTGTGAAAGTGATACTGTGATAGCATGTGAAGAAATGAGCTTAAAAAGAGGAACTGAACTGGTATTATAATTCTGTTGCAGAGATCTAGGACGTGGAAATGCGCGAAGTACATGTTCTCTGTACAAAACGGTCAACAATTCAAATAAGAATTTCAACTGTTCATTATCTTTTTTGAAATTGTAAGTTCTACATCAGAGCCCTCCATTTGACACCTTCGCTGGACCTCTAATTTTTTAATGTTTATTTTCTGTGGTACATGGTAGACTTTTTTCTGTTTTCTTTTGTCAAATCTCTAATGCAGGAAGACTACGCGAGGTCTCATAAATGTAATTCTTGAATGTGATACATAAATTCTATATATGAAATGTTAGAAGTTAGAGCCTTTGCATCTTAAAATTTGAAAATAATCCTAAAATACCGGAAAAATGTTACCCTGATTATCGCAGTTTCCTACAGAAGACAAAAATGGGCAATCTTTTTGGGTTTGGTGACCTTGGGTTGGGTTAGGGTTTTGAAATCTTTTGGGCAGCCTTGGACTCCGTGGGCCATATGTTTACTAATCACGATAAACTTTCCACGACATTGCTAAAGACTTTACTAGTTTACTATATATTGTGGGCTTTGTTGCATTTTGATTTTATAAACAGCTGCAGATTTCGGCTAAATCTAAATTTTAATGATCAAAACAATAGAAACTAAAAGCATAAACCAATATGAATATATAATAAAAAAAATTATCATGCATCAAAGTAGTATAAATTATACACAGATAATATTAATATGGATAAGGTATTTGGACTCAGACATGGACTTTAGAATTCAGACTTTGGGCCTGGATAACAAAAAGTTAGATTCAAACATTCAAATAAAATGTGGCGCTTTTAGAAGGTCAATGAGCTAAAAGATGTTGGTCGGCCATAGACAATACAAGAGGACATTCTAATTTATGTAAAGCTTTAGAAAAATTTCTTTTGCTTCAACTTCGTATTATCTGAGAAGTGTCTAAATGACACCTTAGAATTGACATGCCAGCAAAATTATAAATTAATATCACAAATTTAAATTGAAATATAGACTAATGCATAAAACTTTTGTTATATGTTTTAATTTCTAGAGTCGTCAATGGTGTGACATGTTTATTACTATTATTAATTTTAAGAAAGACAAAAAAATCCTAGGAGCAATATATAATTAAATAAGAAAATATTTAAAAAAATAAAATAAAAAGTCTGCATCGTGTTGCTTAAGAAACAAACTCTGTTTTACATAAAACAGAGAAAGGGCGTCCATAGGTTTTAGCTTTCTTCCTGGTTTATGGGTTTGGATTGAAGACAATTAAGAAAAGCAACAATAAGGTGGAAGCGGAATGAAGTAAAATGACAAACATCAATACCAAATTAAAAAGGGAGATACATAAAAACATCTTATAAATCACGCAATTGGCATTGACATCAGTAGTTGTTAATAGTTTCACATCAAACCAAAATACAGCTTATATGTTCCACCACCTTTCCTAAACTCGTCAATTTCTATTTTCTCTTGAATGTACACTAACTTAACCTTGCGGCCATTAGCACCAGCACTCTGATTTTACTAAAACACATCAGGTTTGCCATGAGAAAAACTAACTTAATATGTAAAAACTCCAGGAACCCATACCAATCCTATTCAGCTATTTAATCTCTGCATCTGCCGACTGTTAGCAAATAAGTTGATTCCTTAATCAGCCAGCAGCCACAGCATCAGCCCTGGGACTTGTATCCAGGAGTTGGTGTAGCTTTGCACCAGAGTTTGAGTTTTTCTCAAACAGGTGACCTTCTTCCCCAATGTTTCTATCGACAGAACCTGAATTGTTAACTCTAGACAGCAGGTTCTCAGTACTAATAGGTGTCACCCTCTTCTCGTCAATGTTGTTCAAAATAATCTCTTGAGCATGTGCATTTTTCAGTTTCTCCTGTAAGTTACCACAAAACTTTTCAACTTGGAAACACACAACTTCCAGGCTTCAGCAAAAATATTAAACAGTCTCTAATCAAGAAAAAAGAGTAATTGCAGAAAGGCTAAAGCACTTACCATTAATGTTGCATTTTCTAGCCTTAGTTTCTCTGACTTCTCAGTTAATTGATTTATTTCAGATTTGAGTGTCATATTATCAACATTCAATGAATCAACTTTACGTGCCAATTCTTCAGTCTCAGCCTATATGGGGGTAAAACATTAGGTGTGGACTAAATTTTGAGTAAGATACAATGAAATTCAACCAACAGGAGGTTTTCAGTAAAAATCTTTGAGCACTCTCATGTCCCTTTAGTCTTACCTGCTTCCTCAACCTAGACCTTCTAGCAGATTCTCGATTAGACTGTTTTCTCCTCTCCCGTTTGAGCTCCCGATCATTCTAGCAAGATGTCAAAAAGAGTAAAAAATATATATATCAATTAGAAACTGCTTCATATGCTGCATTTACGACTAAAATTCATAAGTTTCTTGGAACAGCTTAAAAATATTAAAGTTTGAAAACAAGCTGAACCACTAAAGAATAACAGGGGAAGAAACATTCACAAACAATACCTGCAACCAGCCTTCAGTAGGCAAAACCGCACATGATTGTGGAACACTAGTTGGACTCGTCTTGGCATTCATGCTAGTAGAGTTTCTAAGCTCCAATGTTGTCATGCCAGGAGAAAGTACAGGGCCACCGAGTTTTCCTGGAACACCGGCAGCAGCAACAGTTGTGCCCAACACAACATTAGGAGCTGAATTCACATCCCCACCAGGAACAGGATTTGGCTGGGTCTCAGTTTTCCCATCTCCACCTGTTGGCATAGATATTAAACAAATATAAACATAAATGCATAAAACCTTCAACCCAATAGGGTTCCAAGGACCAATTCTTTTCTCCTTTTCTTCCTTTGTTTTCTTATTTTCCGAGTTGGATGTCATTTTCACACTTCCAGAAATCTTCATACAGGCCACCAAAATTATTAATTGCAGGTAAACTTTTAGTTCATCAATTTCTAATGCTTCATTAAGAATAGAGACATACCAATGATAGGCGTCCCCTCCCGGCTTCTTTTCCTCCCAGATTGATCTTCCTGATATAAGATGGCAAGGGTTGACATATTTATTTACGATGACTATATTATTTATAACTCTCAAATAAATTAGTGTACACATAAAGACGTAACAAATTTTCAAGAGAAAATGAAGCACTCACCTTAGAAGTATTCCCCTCACTCCCGTCAGTTGAACCTTCAGCCTCACTGTCCAAACAGGAATAAAATTAGTCTATCCCAATAGAGAAAATATGAAAACCACTAAACCTGTCAACATAGTTACGTGCTTGTTCAATGCACCTCTCTGAGAGCCTATGCTCAGCCCCACCATCAGCACTCTCAGCATTACCATGGCCTATAGACATTGCAAGACCATCAAATCCTTTCAGTTTCTTCATTAAACCTCGCTCTGAGTTTCCTGCTGATTTTGTTGGTGCTTCTGTGCTCAAAGGGATTACAGCCTGTATTATTACATCCAACATCAACTTATGATGCTTACAAACCAGAGACGGACAAAAAAGATAGACTTGCAAGAGTTGAAAGAGATAAGAAGCAAGGCTCCACTTACAGCAGGTGATGATGGAACCCCTTGACCATGCGGATGTGATGCCTATAATAAGCGAAAAATAGACACATCAGACGATTTTAGTAAACAAAGGGCAATCACCACATTCAAGCTGTCCACCGAGTGCAATGAAGGAATAATTATCATTTAATGCAATTAAGCTGCAAGAAAAATGGGATCTGGCCAAGTCTACAAACCAATGAATTTTACCAAACCAGGAGGAATTTACAAACATCCCATCAACACAAATCTAATACCTCCTCCACATAACATCTGTCCTCCGATACTTCAGGGTAAAGTCCCATGAACTCAAATTTAATAGCTCTTTCAGATAATAACTTTGCCTTGATACTTCAAGGGAAAGTTCCATAACAGTTTCTAAAAAGTGTAGAGAAAACTACAACTTACCAGAGGAACTGCAGGATGTGCATAAACTCCTCCTGGAGAGTAAATTGCAGCATAAGGTGCTCCATAAGGTGCCATCATAGGCTGGAAGGATCAATGAATTAACAAATTAACCCCATCCCCAGTTTACTAAATTCATTCCTCAATATGAAGAACTGGAAAAAAAAAAAAAAAAAGTTGCCTATCAGACTTCCTCAAAGCTCTGAAGAATACCTGTGGTGGACCCCACATATAGGGGTGAGGAGGATGTCCAGATGCCACAGTAGAGTTGTAATATGGTGGAATCGCGACTCTGGGGCCATAATACGCCTAATGATGCAACAAAACAACATAATTCCCGTTTAGCAGTTTTATACTGTATGTTGGACAATTCGTAAGGGAAAACGAATAACTAACTGCAAGCATAAAATGGATAACCTGCATAGCTGCCCAATCAGGATACACATGAATATTGCCCTGATCCTGTTAATAAATCAATTTGACCAATTGTCAGACGAAAACTTCATAACTCATAGGCAAAACACCGAGAAATAAGACTTGGGTTTTTTTTTTTTTTCTGAGCAACAAAATCAGGTTTCTCTTATTCTAGTTTTTAACAGAAGTATCCTGCATAATTTCTCAGCTCACCGTTGGTGCAGGTGAAGATGATTTATCAGACTTCAAAGACTTCACATCTTCATTGTTTCCCATGGTCAGGCACCAAACTGGAAACCCCCAGGTAATTCAGGGAAGATGCAAGAATTTCCCGTCTTTAATCAATAGTCAGTTGCATCAAGGTAAAACAAGTCAGGTCATGGCTGGCAAGAAAAGAAGAGCATAGAAGGCAAAGTACAGTAACAATACAATTAAACATATCAACCATTTGGAACATTCGTAAACATATCAATTCCCACAAATCCCCAACAGATACAACAGACTCAGATGAATTTCTCTTTACAAATTCGGAAAACAACGGATAGAAGTATACAAAATTCTTGAGTTCAAAATTCCTTAGATTTAGAATTCCTTACTTTAATTTGGAATGCGTCCAGGCCAGGTTAACCATAAATGTCTGATTTAATTGCTAAATAAAATTTAAGCTCACTTTTTTCTTAATCAAGTTTATTGATATTTTAACACTGATAATTGTAACTCAACGTGCCACAAACACAAGCTTTTATCGATATAAGCACCTTCAAACGAAGAAATTTATTTACTGCTTCACTGAAATCTACGTATCAAAATGAATCGATGATTCATGTCCTTCAACAATTCCAAAAAGAATCAAAAAGTTAAAAAGTCTGAAATTTGGGGGTATAACAGTCTTTTCAAGCCCCCACCGATCATAAGAAAGTGTTCTGTATAGGTAAAGGACTCAACAAATCTATCTCAAAGGGAGGACAACCCGTTAAGTAAAGGACAGAAATACCCTCCTAACAGCAGTCGAAGACTCCTGCAGTTTTTTTTCTGCATGATAACTCATGATGGTTTAGATGCGTCTCTTAATCCGGAAAATCATATTTGCTTTAGATAGCACAGTTTCATACTGCAGATTTTCCAAATTTTTATTTTTTTTAATAAATCTGACTCCCTGTCAAGCTTGATAAGAGTTCCAGATTTAAAGAAAGCCTACAACTCGTAAATTGGAGAGAACTAAATAACTTTGAGCTCTGACAGTCTATTTGGTTACCGAGAAAATCAAAGACATTCCTTTGCAACAATGAAAATACTAATCGTTCTTTTAGTCGTGCAGTTCTGTTACATCAGTTTATAAATACCGATAAAGCTCAGACTCAAAAGTTTGATAAAGGATAGTTTTGGCGTTGAGGCCCAATTCGAATATTCAAATTGCAGTTTCCTTTAACTTTCCTACATTTTGTAGCCAATCAAACATCACCTAATCGACATAATTTGACGACCTCAACACTTGCCTATTTCTTCCTCCATTTTCTCACCAACCAAAGAAGAGGTTATAATTTATATAACAGAAACTGGACAAAAGAATCCTCTCAAGCAACTGAAATTTTTTCACACAAAAAACTTAAAATTTTTCATACCTTATATTTCCAGACACCAAATCTCCTCTTCTCACTTCCGAAATCCAGAAGCTTCAATGCTTAAGCCTTGAACTTTCTCCAATATGGAAACAAAAATAAAACAAAAGCAAAAATAGAAAATAGAAAATACAGTTGTAAAGAAAAACTCTAAACTAACTTGTCAGCCTCAGCATTTTCTCTCTCTAACTTTCCCTCTCAAAGAACAAACGATAAAACTGAAAAGTTCGGTTTCTGCAGAAAGAGAGAAGAGAGAGAGGGGAGAGGTGGTGAAGAAGAAGGAGAGGGAGGAGCGCCAAGGCAACATCCACGTCATCATACGCGTGTCGTATACAAATACACCGTATATACGTGGGCAAATTTGGTTGTTGAGTTGGCCCATCGATAATCGCGCTGGCCATTTTTATTTATTCCAACGTCACCTTTACCGTACACGTGTTCGTTATTAACTCGATCTACGCGTCCTTGCTTACGTTCCAACCTATTCCACCCGTCATGTGGCTTACGTGGTGCGTTTCATTAAATTAAATTTTCAATTTTTTATTGTTATAAAAACTTAACTATAATGAATAGGTCCTTTGGAATCCACAACTGTGGACTAGCCAGTCATTGACTGCCAATATGGGGTCCTATCCTAAGCCATGCTTAACTCCATCAGATTAAAATTTGTTCGTTTGATTTTTGCCGTCTGTTCTTTTAGCTTTTGCCTATGATTTGGCAAACCACTTTTATCTCTATAGAATATCATCTTACTTTTTCTAAACGATTTGTGTATTGTTAAATAAATAACAAAACAGAATTTGAGCACTTTTTTGGTTTGTGTTTAAATACAATTTAAAATCATACCTCAACTCTAAAAATAAACCTTCGCGTGTTATATAGTAAAATGGATTAATCTTGTGACATATTTTATTGATTAGTTACATCATTTGTAACTTAGAATTGCTAATTCTTAATGTGAGCATAAAATGATAAGTTTCTTAAACTATTTTATGAAACAAATCGAGAGCATTAATCGCTAATTATTTTGTTAGCAACATGATGCTCTGCTCGTAACAATATTTTGTAAATATTAATTATTTTTGAGTGGTTTAGTGGTTTGATAAAGACTCTTAAATGTATTATTAAAAAAGTTATGAAATCGAATCCCTCATCCAATGTTAATGTTAATGAGTGTAATTATTGAAATTTTTATCCGATCGATAATTCTAAGGTCTCAAATAATTAATTAAAATATATCCAAACTATCCAAAATACTTCGATCATTAAAAAAAAAATAATAATAAAATTACTTTAAAGATGTTGAAGAGTAAATGTGATGCAATTAAATTGCCTTTTTTTTTTTTTTAAATATTTAGACACTGCTCCAGCATGCCATCAGACATGTTCCTAATAATTGCATGTCTTGAATGGTTAACTGTCAACGTGTCTAATTTTAGCCCAATAATAATGTATGTTAACGACTCTGACTTGCTTAACTACATTTATGAAAATTATTGATGTGTTTCTCAATCGTGCATTATGATTGTAATGTACTAGTATTTTTTTAAATATATATATTATGTAGGTAAGGAAATATTTATTTTAAAAATACCAAATATTATAAAATAATTTTTAGTAGAAATACAAAATTAATTGTCAATGATACAAAAAGGCTCCCAAATTATTTGAACAATTATTCATTATTGTAAAAAAATATATATATATATTTAACATGTATAAACACTATAATACTCCCTTTGTTTAAAAAAGACAACGTTTATGTTAAAACACGAAATTTTAATGAATTGACACTGTAATAGTACTGTAGCACCATTTTAACACACAATAATGACATTATAGCGATAAAATGTCATTCATTTTGATAAAAAAAAAGGTTTAAAACGTCAATTTTAAAGAAATGAAAAGAGTATTATTTAGTGAACTCAATGCTATTTCTATCATGTCTTAGTCCTTACAAATAAATTTTCGTTTATGTGAATAATTAATACCCTTGTTAAACATTATTTATTTAAATATGTTTTTAAACCTGAGCGAAATATAAAAGTATTGATCTATTATGAAAAAAAAATTGATAATTTAAAATAAAATCTCAAGATAATTAAGAAAGATTAATTTATTAATTTGAAATGTAAAAAATATATATATAATTGAATAAAAAAAATTATTTAATAAAAAGTTTCTCTATTTTTTTGATATATTAATTTTTTCTTAAATTTTTATTAAAAAAAACTAGAAAAGACAGTTTCAGTCTTGGTAAATCAAACCACGTTATCCTTCAAGTCTTCAACACTGCAGCTATATAAGGCAAAAAAAAAGTGCAGGGTTTTTTAAGTCGTTTCACATGCTGGCGTCCTTCTTCTTTCCCACGCGGATAGCACTCCAAGTCTGAGTCTGACGCACTTTGTTTTGACTCGGGCACCACGCAATTTCTAATCCTAGCCCTCCATTCATATTGCATATTCAAAATCACTTTTCCAAATCATCTCGCTAGCAACCCACGTGTACCGTGTACGCTCAGAGTTCACCAGCCTTGGCATTAATAAATCCATAACAGAAAATAAATTGATAAATTCAGTACCGGGACCCACAACTGACTTTAACATAATGGATGGCTATAAATGATAACATCCAACGGTAAAACCTGTGCCACGGCACCTAGAAATAACAGACTACGAGAGTATCTTTGCCAACGAGGACTGCCTTGGCTTAAAAAGGCATCAAAACACGTACTTGTTGTGGTCCCCACTCATGTCGGTCGCGTGTGTGGTCCGGACACCGACGTGTCCCACGCAGGCTGACCAGGACCAAGAGGGTCCCACAGGCAAGAGAGGTTGCGTAGGCAGCTCATTTTTCACGACTCCTAAGACTTTCAAGAGATTTTACTTGACCCACTTGTCACTGCCAGATCTCCACGTGGGAGGAGTCCACGTGCCTCGTAATTATTGGGTGTACCTGAAGCCCCTTCATCTTCTAAGTGACAAAAATTTCAGAAAGTTAATATTAAAGCAAAAAATTTTAATTTGAAAAAAAATCTAGAACTAATTCGTGTTAGATTTAATATTCAGTAATAGTAAAAGGTTATTTCGTAGATTATATTAGTCTTTTTAAAAGATATGTTGAAATAGTATTAAAACAATTAGAAAAACCAATAAAAAGACTAAAATTATAGATAAATAAATAAAATAAAAAAGTAAAATAATAGAGCCAATGTCAAGATTAAGACTAATCCCTGAAGTGGCCAGCTCAAAGCCATGCCGAGAGCAACGGCCTAGCATCCTGGTGTCTACTGTCTAGCCATGCCATGATCTACTAGATCTAGCATACTGATTCGGCCTTGTGGGCTTAATTATTGTTCATAGGTCACATCTCTTTTATTTTACTATTGACTTTCTTTTTTGGTTTTTCTTTTTTTCCCCCAAAAAATTCCTAATTTATAATCGGAAAACTAAAACAGCATAAAAATAGAAGATTAATAAAAAATAAAATGGTATTTGATTCTTTTTTTATGTTAGTATTAAATCACGGTAATTGTATGTGTGTGTTTTTTTTTTAAAGGATTTGAAAACTTATATCTTTATTATTAAATTTCTAAATTACCTTAATATTATGTTTATATCATTATGTGGTAAAAGATGATTAGATAATTTTAAATTAAAAATAAATTTTCATTCAATCATCTTTTATCACATAGTAATATAAAAGAAATAATGTAAAAAAATAACATAAATATAGTATTAATCAATTGATAATTTTTTTAATAATACAATTGCCCGTAAGAAAATTACATATTTGGTATACAAATTATTATAAAACAATAATAATAGCAAGTAGTACAAGTATTCTAACTTTATTGTGGGTGTTCTACTTCTAGCTTATCAACTAGGCTACCGGATTACATGGATTTAACTCAGCTATTTAGATAAGAATAGCATAAACATCTTCCACATAGGTAAAATAATTTAGCTTATTTTTATTGAGTTCAGATTGACGTCATATATATATATTGGTTAAGCTCCTACAGATTTCAGTTGTCAAGTATATTATTTAAGCACTCTAATTCGGACTGAAATGATTATTTATATGATTTCGTAGGACGCAGTTAAGATTTTTAATGAGTAGGATCAAAATGTTTAAATTGATAAATTTATAATAAAATATATATTGAATTAATAAGTATAAAAAATATAATCTAAAAATATAATTTTAAAAATTATTAAACTCAATTTAAAACAACAATTAATGAACTCATATTTTAACATAAATAATATTAAATCAAAATACAAATCAAAATTTAGGAATTTCATCTTCCAATTTCAAACTCATTTATTAAACTCAACAAAAACTTATAATTCATAATCCTTCATCAATTAAGAAAACTAAAAAAATATATATTTTTAAGCAAAATAACAAAAAAAAAATGAGTATCATCTTACTTTATGACAAATAATAGTTTTTCTTGATTAATCCAATCAAAGAAAGAAGAAAATATGAGTAATGAGGAAAGAAAATGAAGGAGAGAGAAAATGTGAAAGTTTGTTAATTAATATAAATTTTTATATGGTTAATATAAATTTAAGTAGGATTAAAACAGTTAATTACTATAAAATATACATTTTTTTCAAACTTTGAGTGGATTCAAGTATGTCCCTGACTCTAGGTATAGTTTAATTATATAAAATGAAGGAAATCTGTTATTTTAAGTTAACATAACTCCTTGTAAGCACAATTAAATTCATAAGTTACAAACGGATTTAGTAAGGCATCATAATAATTGTGTGGTTGTTATCTTAAACTTGGAACAAATAACAAAGATAAAAGACAACTCTTAAAGTAGTTTATAGACTTAAAAGTAACTCATATATTCGTTGTATTTGTATTTATAAATTAGATCACTAATGATCTAAGTAAATGAGAGAGAGGGTGATATTTGAGAGTATTAGATCAATGTTTATTGGGAGTAAATCCTCATTTTTTCAAATAAAATATCTACTTTTATAATGTAAGGCTCTAGGATGTCACGCTGCAAGCCAAAAACTTTCATAGGCTTCTACATGTACATCTATAACACTTTTGACCTTTTTTTATAAGATAATTATGATTTGTTTTTTAAAAAATGTTTAACAGTTAATATATTTTTGAAATTCGTGTATAATAATTTTAACGTGTCTTTATTTGATAGGAGGTATGATGTTATCATCATTTAACTTTATTTCAGATATAACAGTACTGAAGACTTGAAGTGAGTGCTATGTTCAATCGAAATTCATACACGTAGGATCACAACATTAATTTGGATAAAATAATTAGACTTTAAATCTCAAACATACAATTAAAAAATAATTAGCTTAGTAAATAAGGAATGGTTTCTATTTACTGATGGTAACGTCAGCTTTAGCGGATTTTTTAATGGGAATCAAAACAAACTTTAGAAATAAAGGGGTATATATGCATGCAAGTCCAATTGCATTCATATTTGATAATAAAAGCGCGCATGTGACTGGCCCTAGTGGGGTGTGACGTAATCGTCAGAAACCCACGTCAGAGTTAAACTTCAGCCGTTGATTAGTTGGATATGTCTACGATGATGCCGGTTTATCGGTGGGATGAGAAAGAGACATGTGATTGTAGGGATCTGACGTGGTGGCCTCTTTTTATTTTCTATTTTTTTAATGGAGGTTAATCAGACTAAGCATCGTTCCCGACAAGGTGACGTGTCTTGCAGGCACATGGTTTACTACGCAACTTACAGTGGGTCCTAGTAGACGTGGACTTGAAGAAAATGTTCAGATCCGATCCGACTAGAGTCAGTATGAAAACTCTCTTTTTTATTCCATAAATATCCTCTATCTGATCACGTATTACCAAAAAAGCCCCTAGCTGCCGCTTTTTTGGAAATAGGTGGGCTTTTCATCCTTGGCTCCGTTCACACTGATTTCAACGACTTTTTTCTTTATCTAATGGTTTGACAAGAAGTACATTTCGAAATTGGAGAAAATAAAAACGATTAATAAATTCATAATAGTGTAATATTATGCAGGAATACTCGTTAAAAAAAATATGAGATTAAAATCAACCCATTTTGTTTTGTTAGTTGGGTTGTATGGGCCAGGGACGAGTTGCCTAGTATTCGGCTTTAATCTTCAAGTAGACAGGCAGTAAGCCAGTAACACTACGATTGTATCCACCTGGACAATTTGAGAACTAGGGATAAGAAAATATTATATTATTAAAAATATTATATTAATAGAAATATAGATAATTTTTAAAAATTATTAAAAATGTTAAGAAAATGTGATTGATTAGGTTTAAATAAATTAATGGATATGTTTAATTGATATGTTTGGTTGAGAGGATAAATCGAGGATATGTTATATAGGTTATTAAATTGCCCTCATTTTTAAATATTAATATAATATTATTTTAATTATTATAATTTAAATAATACCCCTTACATTTCAAATTCAACAAAACACCCCAACCAATAAAAGTTTTTTTCTTAACAACCCGCCTCCCAAACGCTTTAATCAGGTAATGACGTAATGTAGTATTAATTTAAGATTTCAAAAAGTTTTAATTATATTATTTCATAAATCCTCTGATAATTATAAATTAACATCATAAAATTGAAAACTACAGAATAAAACTTAAAATAAAAACATGGAAAAATAAAACACAAAATTGTAAAGAAAAAGAGAAAGGAAAACTTCAGATTTACTTTGATAATAATCTGGTCCAACAGTCCAAGGCAGAGCCAACTAAACAGATCCATATTACTGAACCAAAGACTCTCCTAGGCGTTGAACAAACTAAGCATGTTCAGCAACTTTGGGGAAAATGATGGGCTAAGGTTTTGTTCTAGTCTATTTCGAGCTGGATCGTTGACATTGTACTGTAAGGAATTTTGGGTCAGATTATTGTTTTGTTTGTATATCGTGGGCCACATCCATCACCCAAGCTCTCTTTCATTTGTTTGTAATGTTTGCAAGTTTCCCTTTACCCACAAATTTTCTATTGCCAGAGTTTCATTGTTGTGCTTATTGAAACCAATAAATATTGTTTACTGACATTTATTGTGACCTTCTGGTTTTTTTTTTTTTTTTTTTTATGTTGGGGTGTCCCAGCCAACTTGCGTGCACCTCAACTAATTTTTTAAGATCCTGAAGTTGATAACCGGATAAGTTTATCAGTGATCACCCCTATTAATATTTGTATGGACTTAAATTTAAAAGCTTATGAAAACTCCTTTTGCTATTTTACCATCTAGTCACGAAGTGGTAGTAGACCTTCTGACTAATTAAGTAACCTGTCATGACTGTATGTTGACACGTAGAGTCAAAATTTACTACTTTTTACATTTTAATCTAATTTAAAATCTAGCACTATAATTATAAATTATGTTGAATAATCCTATATAAATTTGTATATTTGTGTATGTTGACAAAATTTATTAGAAAAATTTGTTGCTCATGACCAATATCAGTGGGTTAAATACTGCTATAGCGGGGTAAATCGACATTTGGAGGCAATTCGCTTTGAGATAAAAACAATCAGAAAGAATCATGGGATGCTTTGAGATAATTCAGTTACAATGAAATAAAAAGATTCACTATATAACCAGATACTGTTAACTGCATTCTGTTCCCTGCTCCACTAAATACGTCGCAGCGTACGATATAAATTCAGATTGAATTGATATAGTGCATATCAAGTATCAACAAGTCCATCACTTCATCACCAAATAACATGTCATTGGTCATTCTTTTGAAGTCTCTGCATAATCTTTCTTAAATTTGCTTTATTTTTTATCCATTCTCCTTTTCCTGTCACTACCCACGTGTTAGTTAACTGGACTCGTTTGCCATATGATTTAATCTTGTGTATAAGATAAGCCCCAGTCAGAAACACTAAACTTGTCTCTGCGTTGTTCATATTTCTAGTTTAAAGGAAAAAATGGCTCTCCAATTACCCAAAATCTTTGTTATGCTGAGAAAGGTTTTCGTCGTTTGGATGGTCATGATGGCTATGTACAGTTGTTTGAGTGACTCAAAATGTGAATTTGAGGCAATCTTCAACTTTGGAGACTCAAATACAGACACTGGTGGGTTTTGGGCAGCATTCCCTCCTCAGCGTCTTCCTTTTGGCATGACCTACTTCAACAGACCCGCTGGTCGCGCTTCAGATGGGAGGAATATAGTTGATTTTTTGGGTAATATTTTTTTTTGAACTCTCTCTTTGATGTTTACTTCTGATTAAATTAAACTTAAATAGTGGACAACCACCATAATTCACATAATAACTAATCAACAACCCAACCATTCTTATGAACTGTTTTTGAGTATCTAGTTGAAGTATATTATAGATAAATCTCATTCTTATGATTTGTCGTTGTACTCATAAGCACAATCGATTTCTGACATGGCTGTTTGTTGCCGTGCCGGAACAAAGAATCAGAGAGAACCAATTTGTTTCCTCTGAAATAAATATAAACTGTTAAGTTACATTTGATAACTAACGCACCTCTGTTTTCTCCGGTTAAAGCTTTGTCAATTTGTTTACTGATAGTGATAACCATCTCTTTTGTAGCCATACTTGTTTTCTTTATTGTATTTGTCCTGCTCGACAACTGTAGATTTCTTCCATGTCTTTTGCTCTAAACATGATCAGAATTTAAGCGTCTTATACTGAACAGACAACAGTAGTGTTTTTTTTTATTGATATATTGGGGATTAGATTCAGCAGTATATAAGCTTGATTTCCCCATTAATTTTTCTTGATATGGCGAGTTCTGCCAATGAGGGATGATTGATAAAAGGCCAAAGTTGAAAAGTTGGATTAGTTTTAGTGCAATGGTGTACAGAAGAGGTCCATGAGAGTTTTTGGCAGTATATTGAGCATTTATTAGTCTTCCAGGCTGGAGGTTTACTTGATGACAAATACTACCTCCACGATGATCTCTTTCGCCTTCTCTTTCTCACACAAATAATTGTTTTTTAATATTTTACAAATTATTGTTTTTTTGTCATTTGACAGCTCAAGCTCTAGGATTTCCATACATAGACCCATATTTACAATCTATAGGATCAGATTTCAGACATGGAGCCAATTATGCTACGGCGGCCTCGACTGTTCTATTGCCTAACACTTCCTTGTTTAAAAGTGGGCTTAGCCCATTTGCTCTGGCTATCCAACTCAACCAAATGAAAAATTTCAAGGCTAGAGTGGAAGAATTTCACACCTCCGGTAAAACAGGTATATATATATTAAAACCATTCTAGTTTCGAATTACAAATATAATCTTAAAATTAAATTACTTAAAAAAAAAATGTTTGTTTCTTAGGAACGAAGTTGCCTTCACCGGATGTCTTCGGAAAATCTATATATAATTACTTTATAGGTCAAAATGATTTTACATCCCAGTTAGCAGCTATTGGTATAAGTGGTGTGAAGAAGTTTCTTCCTGATGTGATTAACACAATTGGTTGGACAATCCAGGTGATAATAATGCCTGAACCCTCTAAATTAATTTTTAAAATTGTTAATACATATTAATTTTCTTTTATCAAATTTCCATTTCCAGGAGATATATGCACTTGGTGGGCGCACATTTTTTGTATTAAATCTTGCACCAATTGGTTGTTATCCTGCATTTTTGGTGGAGCTTCCACACAACAGTACAGATGTCGACATGTATGGTTGCTTGCTTTCTTACAACCACGCTGTGGTGGATTATAATAACATGTTGAAGGAGAGACTAGACCAAATGAGAACATATCTTCCAGAAGCTAATCTCATTTATGTTGACCTCCATTCTATATTGCTAGATCTCTTTCGTCACCCTACAGCTTATGGTAAACTTTTATTTTATTCACCCACTACTCAAAAATATTTTATATGTACGTAAATATGTGGTTACAAATTAATATGAATTGTTTTGGCAGGACTGACTTATGGTCCCAAGGCTTGTTGTGGGCTTGGAGGCGGTGATTATAATTTTGATGCTGGTGTTTTTTGTGGAAATAGCAAGGTGATTGATGGAAAGAATGTAACAGCCACAGCCTGTAGTGACCCATTCAATTATGTAAGCTGGGATGGAATACATGCCACTGAAGCTGCGAACTTAATTATGACAAAGGCCATTCTCAATGGCTCGCTCTTTGACCCGCCTTTTCCCATTAACGAGCTCTGTGATCTACATCCTATAGCTTGATCCCCTCTATTTTCAAGGATGTAATTATCTGGCAATAATCAATAATAAAATATTAAGTTGTTTATTTTTTAGCATTATCATTAATGTTGGTTTTAACCACAACACCTTCATCTGATACGCTACATAGAGGAGATTATGTCTGGTAATGTGTTGGATGAATTATACAGGCACTAAAGCCAAGCTGCCGTCTTCATGAAGACCAGCCCATGCTTAGTTACTCCTACCACAAATGCAAAATGAAACTGTGTACTTTTTTAATCAGAGATTAATTAATTTCTATCGATTCTTGCAATCAAAGTGTAAGCACAAATGAAACAAGAAGTACTGCAAATTAGCACTTTTTTTTTTTTTAAAATCATCAATCTGATAAAAATTAAAAACAAATTGAAGTATCTTCACTTGTGAATAATGGGGGGAAGATGTACAAAAGTAGTTAAAGTGGGTATGTATTAAGGAACATACTCATGTTCAAGGGATGGCTGCGTTCTGACCATTGATGCTGAAGGCATTTTACTTCTTCCAATCCATGTTGTATCTAAAGCAACTCCTTTGTCAGCTTCACCCTCCATTTTTTTCATCTTCCTCTTTTTAAAAACCTTATATATAACCACTCCAACCAAAATTAACACAGCCATCCCACCAAATACACTCACAAAAGCTATCACCCACCGTTTCTCAGTCTCGGTTTCTTTCACATCATCATCTGGAGGAGGTGGCGGAGATGGAACTATAATCGCAAAACGCCCTGAAATTTTAGTAGCGCATACATTTGGCCCACTCATGTTGGTAATTTGAATTGTTTTACGAAAATCAAATCTCACACATTGTGGTGTTACATTTTTATCTCCGACCACAAAGTCAGGAAAAGTAACAGTAATAAGATCATCTCCCCTTAAGCTGAAAGCTAGCTCCTCATTGCCTAAATTTTTTGAATTTGAATCATCATAAACAGAGAAGCCAACAATTGGAGTCACCATGGAATAATTACGCACTCTAAAGTAAGAAGAAGACCAATTTCCTAAATTTTCATAGAGTATAGCTATCCTCTTGGCGTAAGGTGTTGTAACAACCCTTGGTGGGATATTAATGGAGTTGTAATTTGCTCCTCTTGTCCAAAATGTCCAGCTACGTATCCTAATAGCTGAAAGGTGCATACCGCTGTAGTTAGAAGGGAGCGAAATATTGAACAGTCGACCTGTATGATGTTCTGGAAGTGTTTCATTTGCAGAACTATGAAATAAATCATCTAATAAATCAACATCACTGTAATTAAACCCATACGCCATTGACGATAACAATAAACAAACAATCACGCAGATGATAAACCGATTTTTATAAGACTCCATCGAAGCTTACTTGTGATTTTCATTTCGAACGATTTTCAAGAAGATACCAATCACCAAGATTCATCTTCTTTCAATTTCAGCTAGCATTCAAATAGGTTGGAAAACAATTGATGACCAAAGCTAGCTTTCTTCTTCTTGTATATAAACAAGAAATGAGACCAAACCCACGAAAAGGATCCTTCCTCAATAAAGTTTGGCACCAAAACAAGTGGAATTTAATATCGCATGCAACGCAAGAATCATAAATTAAAAGGCTTTGTTGAGAATAGGTAAACCAAAATCACCTTAAAAAAAAAAAAAAACAAAGAAAGAAAGAAGAAGAGATTGATGACAATTAGTCTGAATTCTTCAAAAGATATTTGGTTCGTCGTCGTGATGTTCTTGGCATTTGTCTAAGAATTAAAAGAGCAAGTGGGTGAGTTGGAAAACCTAGCAATGAATGGAAGAATGTTATACTAATAACAATATTAAATTCATATTAGACTGGCACCATAGCAAAAAGAAAAAAAGAAAAGGATCCTTTTGAGTTGGGTAGGGTTATGGTGCTGCTTTCCATATCTTTTAAATTCTGTATTTGTTATTGTTTGATTCCTCTTCAGTTGGGTTAGTTGGTTAGTGAGAAACAATTGGTTGTGACCCGACGGTGCCAACGAAGCCTTAGGACGGTATCTCCGCAAGTGAAGACACAGACTTTTACTTCACCTCCCATAATTAGATTTCTTAATTTTAGCCATGCCGTTTGGTCAAAACTCAAAATCAAATCTTTAATTAAAATTGTCTGGATTATTTTTAATAAAAAATTCCTAACCTATTTACTTTTTAACAACCTAAAACCCCAACTTACAAATGAAACCATCATTTCTTCTTGTTGTGTAAAAGGTTATTACGAGGCCGGCCCCTGTTAACGATGCTTTACTCAGTCAACCTAAATGGAGAAATGTCCGGCCCAATCCCAAATCACTTGTTAGTTGTTAAGTCCTGTTTAATGATGATTTGATCTCTTATTATTCTTCGTCATACGTGATTAATTAATTACATTAAAAATTATAATAAATAATATTGTATATTCGGAATACTTCAAAATACCCCGTTTAAGAAATCCAAGGGAATCAGTTGATCCGGTTGTGTGTATTGGGATTGTACAATAAATAATGATACATTATAAAATATCAAGTGATAGTACAATTAGAAGACATATGGCAAAGAATAAACAAAATTAAACGACAAGTCGTTTGCACATGTAATAATACGTAATGAACACCACAGCACAAAACGAAATGTTACTCAGTACCGCAGGGAATCCGGACTCTCTCTAGTAGCCTAAGCCATCTATTAGAGACCCCTCAAACGTGGATTGCAGATAGAGAAGTAGCCAATCAGAATGATGAATGATCCACGTGTCAAGCAGAGGAATCGTTTTCCCAAGTATAACAATAAGATATCCATATACAAAACTTTAATTAAAACAAAAATATTATAAACCAGAAAATCTAAAGTCAAGATAAGAGTATCACTCTCCTCAACAAATTGTCAATCAAATGGCAGCGACGGCGTATGCGGCGGCCACTGCTGTGTTGACTCCGCGTGTCTACACCACCTCCACCGTCAAATCCCCTTGCTGCTCTGCTCTTCCATATCTTCCTCCTCGTTTGTCCGTCTCATCTTTCTCTTCTTCCATCAAACAAGTTTCAGGTACAACACACATTTGTTAATGTTGTTATGTTTAGAAGCTTGCATTTTTGTTGCTTAGTGAAAGTTCAACTATGTATCAATGTTGGGTTACATACTTACGTGCAGAAACAATAACTGAAAAACTTGTTATGGTTGGTTTTGTGGTTGGTAATAGCAAAAATTTTACTTGGTGAGCAATAATTTAGGACTTGGAAGGTGGATGATAATGTTGTTTCTATTATATAACTGAAATACTGAAAATGTTGTTTGATTATTGACTCTCCCCTTGCATTTCCATGGGGATTGCACTGTAGTGCCCGAATTGCGAAGATTCACTCACTTCTGATGCCTCTTGCTTTAGAAATCTAATCTTTGCTCATAAAATTTTAAAGTAATAACTGCAAGTAAGGGCTCTAAAGAATTTTATTTTATTTTTCCTGAGATATAGTCTAGCTACCTTATGAGCAAACCTAGTGAACTCAAATGTCTAGATTACACCTAATGAGGACACTGTTTGAATCGTTTGAGCCTTGAGGAACTTGAATATTGTTATAATTCATGATCGAGCTAATTTCCCCATCATTGATTTGAGCAGGTTGCTTTAAAATTTTAAATCTTTGTGCTGATACTTCTTTGCCTCTCAAATAGAGTCCCGAAGGTTTTCTTCACTCCAGACCAGAGCTTCTTCAGAAGAGAGTCCTATTGATGCTAATGAACTTTTTACGGACTTGAAGGAAAAGGTGAGAATCAAAGCCGAAAAGTGGAACTATCGAGGAATGCCTTATCATTTGTGTACACCTTTTTGGCTTATGCGAATTCAACCTTCTTAATCAAATTGGATTATCCATCGTTAACTTTTTTTTCTTTGGTTATGTTTAATAGTGGGATGCAGTTGAAAACAAGTCCACAGTAATTCTTTATGGAGGCGGGGCGATTGTTGCCGTTTGGTTATCATCAATCGTTGTTAGTGCCATCAATTCAATCCCATTGGTATGTGCTTTTTAAAATAACACATCCTTTTCTCTCTTTTATTTGGTATTCTTGAGGATACTAATGTCCTCAAAGTTTTTGACTGCTTTGTCATGATTTATTGTTTAGTAAATCTGTTATCATTTTTCTTCTCTTTCCTGAATATCAGTTAACCAATCTGAAATTTTTTCTTAATCTTACCAGGTTCCTAAGATCATGGAGTTAGTTGGGCTTGGTTATACTGGATGGTTTGTATACAGATACCTTCTCTTCAAGGTAAGATTAAGAGACAGCCAAAACTCACATGCGTTTAGTTTCATGTTTTCTCGGGTGATTCTTAAAATTGATATTATACTGATATAAATGGGTTGTTACATTGTATTATACCGAATCTGCATTATGAAAAGGGAACATTTGTATATTTAGATGTTTAAACCAAATATTTTCGACAGCACTGGAAAATTGTATATTAGCTCTGAACTTGATGAAACAATACCCATTGCTTGGGAAAAGAGGTATGGCATGTGTTCGAAATCGCGTTTAGCTCTAACTTCACAGTTCTAGATATATATTCATTTTGGCTTGATGTGAATGAAATTAGAAACATTAGTAATTTGTTTCATGCATTTAAGATGATTGAATTCTAACGACTTGAATTATTTCTTCAGTCTAGCAGAAAAGAACTGGCCACAGATATTGAAGCATTGAAGAAGAAGATTGCTGGAACTGAATAGATATCACATATGATCTGGTAGCAATTTGTATTTGTTTCCGATCGTAGTTTGTTTTGGCCCTCTATTCCCCTGTATAAGAGGCATTTGTATCCTGTAATGTAGAGTAGGCTCTGGATGGATATCTTTCATGGTTGTACGTCTCAATTTGTTCATGGAATAAAATATGACAATTTGATGTGTATGGTTTCTGTGAATGCTATTGTGGCTTGGATAGATATCAAGAACCTAAAATGTCAGAATAACTGGTAATTGATCCAGCTCTGTCTATTCCTCAGTTATCAATCATGTTACTAAATTTACCTTATAAAAGAACATATTAAGTTATAATTATCTCAACCGTGCTCGACAAAAAATAAATCAAACAAATTCCACTCAGTATAAATATATCTCCATTTTGTATGCAAACAGATATGACGATGAAAAATAAATGACAATGAATTAAAAAATTAACTTGATACAGATTCAAATTAAATGTTCATTTTAAATGAAAATTAAAAAAAAAATACTAAGAATTAACAATGATTTTCAATGTGCAAAATTACATTTACTTATTATATTGCAAGGTCAAGATTTTTTTTTTTCCTTCATATTTTGAAAATATAACAAATTTAAATAGTTTATTTAGTTTTATGGAAACAATTAGATTTGAGAATTATGATCCTTGGATGATGGATGGAAGTAAGAACAAATTAATTTATTTAATTACATCTGACACTAGTTCTTGCTTGCTTCCATGTAAATAGATGATACCCAGATACAGTTGTGTCTTTCAGGAGTAATTAAGGATGAAAGTAGTGTAAATCATTAGAGGTGGATATAAATGAATTTATACAAGGATTCTCCTCCCTATCAATTCAAAACCACAAAAAAAAAAAAAAAACCAACACGCTATCAGGAGAGATTTTCACATGAATAACAAACAATCAAACTTCACGCGCTTTCTGAAGGTGAAAAACGGCCAAATCTAACAAATTGAATCAAAGACTAGGTACGTAACACGATTTAGAATTGTTTCTCACGGTGAGAAGTGAGAACCATGTTTGCTTACAAATACCTTGTCAAAATTCAAACCACAGATAATAACAGTAGAATTGTATGGTTCTCAAGAGCTGCATTCTTAAACTGAGACAAACCAGTCGGAACAGAGACCCCTACACATTTACATTTTTTTCTCACCACTCACTTTCTAAGCACGATTCAGCCTAGAGCAAAGGATATTTTCTAATTGTATATCAACCTCCATACCAAAGTATCTAGTGCATGTTGTGCCTACTTATTACATTTTTAAGTTCAGTTCCAGTCGAGAGATGAAAGAGGTCAGTGCTACCAAAATCAAAATTTCATTTGGAAGCCAGGAGAATAACGGAAAGCAAAGAGTTAGTGCCTGATGGTAAGCTCAGCCCTAAGATGGAGTATTCCATTTATGAAGTAAAGACTGTCTTCAGCCATGAAGGAGGTCCATGGTATGGCAAATAAGTTTCTGTACCCAACTGCCTTTCCTCCGGTGAAGGTATAGTTACCTTTGTATTTGCTAACGAACTCCTCAGTTGGTTTTGACCGTGCCGCAAACTCATAATCCACAGCAAAACTCACTGATCCCTTCTCCTGCATCCCCAGAAACAGCCCAAAACAATGAAAAGAGCTTTGCTGGTCCATGTTGCAGTGAGCAGACAAGAAGAATCCTTGTCCACCCAAGTGGAATGCCTGAGAATACACCCGCCCGGACGGAAACAGATTAGCACACTCCTCCCGCTTCAAGTCCAAGTACACTACACATTGCTGCCGAGGAAGTTCAAATTCCACCACCTTAACAGGCCGATACTTGTATGCACGTTCAACAAACCGACGATTCACTGTGACAGCCTCCTCTGCAGCCAATGTTCTTTGCCGATGTGGGGCTTCTGCTTTAAAAAACAGTGCCTCAAGCACTACCTTGGATGCAACATCATGATCAAAGTCATTACAGGTAAGAACCTTCTTCAGCTTCCGGCAGGTTAAATAAGGAAAGCGAATAAATCGTGCGAGACGTGAACCCAAAACTTCCCTCCTCTCCTCCACTCTAGGGTACTGGGTTCTGGCCCACTTCAACACAAAATCATATACTGCATCTTCTGATGCAATTTGAAGATCATCACTAGACAATATTGCCTCAATTCCAGCAAGGGGCAAAGCCATTACCTCTTCTTGGAACCTGATGAAAAGTAAAAACCTCAAATAAGCCTCCAAACCACAAAACATTAACACACAATAGTTTCTCTGCAGCATTAGTACTAGATAATACATCCATTATAATGGTTAAGAATCTCCAATTTCAAGTCAAGGAAACATCACACTGGTAAAGAAGGAACTTACTTGGTCATGTCCTTATAACGGCATGCAAGGTACTGCCTTGCAGCATCGGTCAATGGCTGGACTGCTTCAGCCATTAAGACGCTGGAAGGAAGCTCTAAATAAAGCAACGCAGACTCTGGCGTCATGGGCATATTTCTCAATTGTCGGCTGCAGTATCTCATGCATGAAGCAACTTCAAATTTGTCAGCAGCCATAAGCACATCGAGCAAAGCAGGAGCAGTAGTGGTGGATAAGGTATTGCTATACATAAAATTCAGGAGCTCCATGAGGGCAGCTTCCTCTGTTCCAGAGAAAAAACAAAGGATACAGAAATTGTGAGCCAACTTCATCTGGTGACACTTGTCAAATTTACAATTGACTACAAACATACTAACAATGAACTTAGGAATGAAAATAAAAAATATGTTCAACACTGCGCAAATAATCAAGAAATTCCACGAAGACAAATAATTGCTTCAGTATGTACTAGCTTTTGTGATTTGACTATACCAGATGCATTGATTCGGAGGGTTACATGTCGCTGCTCTGACTCCTTCATCCCATTTGAGAAGAGCTACAACAAATAAAGAAGGAAATCAACAAGAAACCACCTACCCAGGGATCATAGCAAGAAGGAACATTTAAAACTACCTTAGATTTAAATTCAATAATAATGATTACAACCTTACCTTGTAGAAGAAAGGACTTTTTGCTGCTAAAATAGGAGAACTTATGTGCAATGTTTTAACTCTCACAACTGTAGAACAATCCATGCTCCAACTTGATTCGTTGCCATTTACAGCTTCGTCACCTAAACAAATTTGACAAAGGCTTAGATTGTACATAGTGATGGAAAGCAATAGATTACTCTCCTCACAAGAGAAACACTAGTAATTTATAAAAACAATATATTGCACATAAATAAGTAACAAGAGTTTTCAATATCATAAAAGTGGCTTAGATGCAACAGTTTAGAATAAAATCTTGGAAACCCCATAAGCAAATAATTCAGTCCAAAAGCTAGCAATCCACAATTGTTTTGCAGACAGCCTTCTGATCAGCATTAATGAAAAAAGATTTCTCATCTTTCCCCTAACATATTCAGCTCACTCATCTTTTGAATTTTGGCTAACTAAAGCCCAAGTCTATGTCCTCCTTTTAGATTTTGTATGATTACTGTCTTGAGAGAGGGAAAAAAGAAAAAGAAGTACGGAAGATTATCGAAGCCTCTAGTTAATTGACGGAATAAAATCCCATAAGGATTTTTAAAAATAATAATAATAAAGATATGCACAACATTCATTAGAAAAAAAAAAAAGTATCACTACCTGAAGGCGACTCTTCAATCATTGCCTCTACTTCCTCATCTTGATTTTCAGAGCCCACACAATCATCCATATCAGGCTGGTTAACATTTAAAATCTGCTCCTCAGGGAAAACAGTGAGATCCGTAGCTGAAAAAGAATTGCAGGTGTCAATCAACATCCATCTGGTAGTACGCCAGAGAACCAAAATATATACACGTATGTAAACATATACTTGCAGATACCCATGCAAACACACAGCAAATAATACCGAGCGCTCATTTCAATCCTTTCATCAAGGAAACCCATAGGTTTACCGATGCGTAACTGATAAAAAAAGATACAATTGTACAATGTGCAATCAATTAATTCATCTCAGCTTAAGAAAGTATAGTTCCAAACTAATCAGCCAACAAACTCCATTTCACCATTACCTCCATCAAGGCCCAACCTAATTTGACCGTTTAAAACATATGGCTTTCCTCATAAGCTAGTCCACATTCTTTCATTGTACTTCTAATAAATATATTATTGCTAGCTAGTACTAAATTTCACTGAATGTTTAGGCACTCATCATGTGAAATAACGTGACAAGCTAAGAACTGTGATAATCCTAATCTTCAATACAAATCTCTATCAACTAATACGATGAACTGATACTTAAAGCTAAGTTCCAATCACTGTAACACAAACCTTAAACACTCAATCCAAGCTTTTCCAGGTCAAAATTGATGAAAAAAATATAAAATAGGAGCAGCAAAAATATTGTAATTCCATTGCAAATGTTAAGATATAGCTGGAATTATTTGACAATAATTACCAATAAATCAAGAAAAGAAAAAAGAAAAAGAAAATTAACAAGCTTGAAGCGTATATTTACCCGTTTCCATTAGTAGGTTGTAAATGATGAGAATTCCTTTGAAGTAAATTAATCACCTTATTTCTAATTGTGTTTCATTTTCTCATCTTTCAGAACCAAGAAAAGGTTTCCATAATCAAATTATTGCAAAATTATCCATATTAAATTTCCATTTGCCTCAACCTTCTCGGAATTCAAACAAAAACGTAACCACCAGTTAATGAAAATTGAGAAGAAAGTACTTACAGGTATCCTTTTTGATATCTTCTCTCCGTCTCTTGCGGTGCCTGGCCCAATCAGCAATACTATTACAGCCCTCACCGTCGGGCCTGCTGTCTGCCTGTTCGCCCATGATCTCGATCCTAAGAAGGCGGTCCGAGAAATTGCTATCGTTGAAAGCGAAGCCGAAATCTCCATCGGTAGCAGATGCAGTACGTGAGATATCGGAGTCCATTTCTGTTCTCGGGTCAAATAGATCCGTATTCGTCTCTCTCATTATCTCCTAAAACCTCTTTCTTTCTTCTCTCTATCAATAAGCCTATAGCTCTGTTGTCGCTGCAAATTATCAAGGAGAGAGAGAAATGTGAAACCCTAATATAGAGACCTGGCGTTATCTACAAATGGCCATAACTGAATCGGTCATCTTGTTTTGTTTTGTGTATTTTTCTTTAAATAACTAATTAATTCATAATTTTATCTTTTGTTTGGGAACAAACATTAAGACAGCAATTTTGTTGTTATCTTTAAGGTGTGGCTAACTAATATTACCTATATATTGTTCTCTCTCTTTTTTTTAATGAGTGACGCCTCTTTGCCCTCCTTTTTTCCTTTGACTTTCGTAGCCGCGCGTCTTGTTATTGTTAGTTAGCTATAAAAATAATAATATAAGAATTTTTAATTTCTCATTTATTTGATGAAAAAAAAAAAATAAATGTATGTATGAGGGCTTTAAAATAAATAAATTTGTAAATGAAACGGACTAGATTTCACTAGAGAAATTTCATTGCCTAGAAAAGTATTTGCCTAATAAATAAAAATGAATTTATTTTGTGGTTCACGATGGCATTGAATATGTGTCTAAAGGTCATGCTTTAATTAAAAATTCGTTGGAACTCAGCTCAATCAATACTTGCCAGCCCCATTACGCGTCAATATCATTTTCCAACGGAAAAGTATTTGTTTATTTTTAAAATATCATTTCATTATTTAAATTATATTTTTGGTTTAAACTATTAGGAATTTTGAAAAGTAGAAGTCGATGAATCTTTTGATAGTGAAATATTAGATTTTTGTGATTGAGATTGATCAGAATTTGACTTTAGAGGGGTGGCTACACAAACCCAACAAGATTAATAAACAATCAACCACAGAACAATCAATAGGCATCAAGATATAAAAAAAGAAAAACAAGAAAGAGTAAAGGAGACAATCGATTATAGTGGTTCGGCACTCAAGGCCTACGTCCACTTTTCAAGGCAAGGTAGTATTTCACTAATCAACAATAATCTTGGATTTACAGAGCTTGTTAACCTCAAAACACAAACCACAAAGAAGAATTACATAACACATAAACAATCTCCTTTCAAAATCTCAGCAAACATAACTCCAATCAACTCAAGTTTCATTGAAAAAGCAAATTACTAGAAGGAGAGTCAGCTGGCGAATGACGGGCAAGGAGGGTTAGGTCTGTTGGGGTTTTTGTTGGGAGGTTCCGGTGAGTCAATTGGTTGTAGAACGACTAATTTCTGACGCTAGTAGTGACTGAAAAATTACAAGAAGCATGTGATGACAATGACAATGTTGTGGTCGGCAAATGGTGGATGAAATTGAGTGGGGGTGGATGGGGGTTTGTGGAAGAAGATGATAATAAATTGCAAAGTTCTTCTTCAACATGAAACGAAGCGAAGCATATAGTTGCAAGAAGCGGCGGAATTAGGCAGACGCATGGATGGCGCAACTGATTTTGGGTGTTGGTGGCAAAATCAGGCAAAGGCGTGGGCGACGCAACCCGTCCTCCATTTGTTGTTGATTTGCCAAGGTGCTTGGTTGATTGATGAATTGGGATTTTTTTTTTGGACAAGTTGGGATCTAGTTGAATGACGTTTGTTGTTTGGTTTGATAGAGTGAATTTGTTTGTTTGGCAGATTGGTTGATTTTTGGAGTGTTGGGTTTGTCGTTCAGTGGCAATGGCTTGGTGGTGGTAATTTGGGGAAAAGTTTCTGCCTTGATTGGTTAAAAAAATTGTTTGAGAGGCAACCAAAAGGCATGTGATTTGGCGGTGTAGTAGGGTGGAGATGATAGGGGTTTTGATGAGGGAGGTGAGGGGATGTGTTTGGTGGTGTCAGGGCTTTCCAACGATGCCGCAATTAGACCAATTTGGCCTGAAAACGACAGTTAGGAGGTGGAAGAGGAAGGTTGAAGAATAGGGTGGTATTGAAATAAAATTGAAAGTAAAATGTTTATTTTATAATTCTACTAATTTAGGGGTTAAAAAATAATAAATTATTTTATTTATCAAGGGCAATATGGTAATAACACCGTCTGTACCCTTAAAATTGTTAACATCATTGGTTTAAGAGTAGTTATATATCTAGAATAAATGTAACCAAGGGTATCAATTTGAGATTTCGCTAAAGGTCTGGGGGGAACATGTAATTTACTCTTCAATCTTATATTATGGAAAGATAAATGGTACACTCACGCTAAGAATTGTTTTATTCAAATTGGTACGGCTTAAAAATTCAAATCGTTGCCAAGTTTGACATTTACGTTCAGTGTTATTCTAATTATAAATTCCCACTTTAAGATGTTTATGCTTGTTTAATGAATAAATTAATACATGGATTAAAACTTATAAAACAGATTGTACAAGATTACAATTTTACCAAGTAAAACAATTAGCAAACTTCAATTATAATTTTTTTAATATCTGCTTGAAACACGCATTGGCAAAATAATACCTTCTGCCAAATTGTCCGCGTGATAAATGATCCATTGACTGACTATCTAAAAGAGAAAAGAATTATGCGTGAAAGCCACCATTAACAATGCAATTAGTTGTTATCCCAATTAAACTTCTTTGACATAGTGTTAGTCGACCAAATCATCATTGCAAATACTGATTAATTAAGGAATTAGTGAAATTCAAACATGTCACCTACGACCCAAAACAAACAAATTCAAATACAGAATTAATGTACAGCTTTTATTTGGAGGCTCGCAAACCCGCGTGCTACAATTGTCAGATAAGAATGAAGCAATGGCATAAAGGAAAAAAGATTGAAATTCACCTATATATCCAAGGAAAAATCAAGTTGTATATTCGACAGAATGAGAATATGCTTGTACACTCAACCATTTCAGTTTGACATTTACAAAATTCAGATGAAATAAATTCAAGAAATCAAAAGTTTCGACCTCCAATCTGATCGAAACATGCATACATTAATCAAATACAAATATACACACAATAACCATATTATCGTTCAGCTCATACATCTAATAATTTCGACGGCCTCTCGTAGAATCAATTTTAAAACGGATTAGTGCTTTACTCTAGCTTGAGGTTATGCACATCAGACCTACACGAACTAAACACAACACAGGTATGAAATAAAACACGTAACAAAGAAACTCAAACATACATGTACTTGAAATTAAAAAGAAGTTATTTTTTCGCGTCTTCCAGGTCATGCAAACCCTTAAGCTGCGGAAAGACTACTAGTGAGTTAAAACATGCGCAACCTAGAGGTATCCATGAACCAGCAGATGTTCCAACCATCTTTCCTTCTCTTCGGACCAAAGGAAGCTCCCTTCTACACCTACTACAACCACCACTACGCAACCATGCCCACCACCACCACAACCAACCCTAACTCCTTTCAAACGCTCCTTAAATGATCGAGGTTTAACAAATGGGAGTTAAAGGTACTCTAATTTGGTGAAGCTGCCTACTGCTCAATAAAAAATCACTGCTGGGTGCACAAGTGAAGAAGGCGACTAACTAGGGCGTT
>WYDK02050058.1:0-14038 GCA_009867345.2 Toxicodendron radicans | reverse complement strand
AAAGGGCCCAAAACAAAATGATGATCTAACATTTAACAACCCAAAATCAAGGATATAACTATAAGAGTAAACGACATATACCCACCCAAGGTTTAGTGAATCTACAGTGCCCACCCATGGTTTCATAAATTGTATATTCCCACCCTTAAATTAGCAGAAAATCATTTAATTTAAAGGATAAAGGGTAAAATGGTCATTGAACCCACCCCATTCTAAACCACCACCACCACATTCGTCCCACCCATTCTTCTTCTTCCTTGTTATCTCCCCCTCCTCTCGTCTTCATCTTCTCATCCATCATCATATAAGTTCATCTTCTTCATCATTCTTCCACACATGCATCATTCAATAAAAGCTCCTTTAAAAATCTCATCACATTTAATAAGCAAATCCTAAAAATTATTCATGCCAAAAACAAAATTTAAAACACAGATTCAATATTTTGATTTCCCTGTGACAATTACAAACAATACCATCCCGACAATCCTCCCTGCCAATAACTTTTCAGCAACCTTCTTCTAGAGCAGCGGCACCTCAACATCAGCGGACGACCAAGCCACGCCCCAGTAGAAGGTCATGTGCATCATCTTCACTAAGTTTTAGAGAGAGAGGATTTTGACTTGTGGTTGTTTTTGGATGGGTTTGTATGTTGGTTTTTTGGTGGATTTATGGTGGCTTTTGGGTGGGTTTGTGGCTGTATTTGTTACTGATTTGGTGGTGGTTTGTGGTTTGTAACTGATTTGGTAGTGGTGCCTGGATGGTGATGGTGAGGTGGTTTGTATGTGGGAAGGGGTGGTGATGGTTAGTGACCAGTGGTGATGAAAGAAATAAGGGGAAGAGGTGGTGATGGTGAGTGACGGGGGTGGTGAAGAAGATTAAAAAAAAAATAAATAAATAAATAATGGTGATGCTGGATTGTTTTTTTGGTGAGAAAAAAAGAAAGAAGGGGGATGAGGGGAAGGGGTGGTGATGGTTAGTGATGGGTGGTGATGAAAGAAATAAGGGGAAGAGGTGGTGATGGTGAGTGACAGGAGTGGTGATGAAAGAAATAAGGGAAAGATGAAGAAATAAAGAAGAAAAGAAAAAGATAATGGTGTAGAAAAAAAGAAAAGAAAAGATGATGGTGGCTGGATGTTGATGGTGATGGTGGCTGGGTGGCGGTGTAATCAAAAGTGAAGGGCAGTATAGTAATAACACTTTCTGCAAGTCAAAAGTCATTAACATAGTTAATTTAAGGGTGGGGATATGCAATTTATGAAACCATGGGTGGAAATTGAAATTTTCCAAACCTTGCGTGGGTAAATGTTGTTTTACTCTAACTATAACTATGATGTAACACCTCATCAACATTGAGTGAAACACTCCACCTGTCCATCACACATCTCATCACAACCACTAATTCCTCATATCTCATGCCAATCACTCACAAAATTTTAGCCAGAAGGGCCCAAACACAAAAACATTACAAAAATGAAAAATAATTTTTAGGCCCGTCATATCGATAGTACCTCTCTTTTATTTTGATAAGTTTAATCTTAATGATATAATAATTTTTAAATATAATATTTTTATTTTATATTTTAGTTTTAATTTTTTAAACTTTAATTCTTATATAAACCCTAAATCTAATTTTTTTTTAAAGCATTGAAACTTTTTTTTTAATGAAAATATATAATTAATGCTACGGAAAAGTAATCATAGAACAAGACAAATATGAATCTAGACCTAAAAAAGAAAAAAATAAGTTTGAAATTGGGGGAAAAATAGGACAATTAAAAACCTTAATAAAACCTAATTAAACATGGCTATTTTCAGTATTAAATAAGGTTTAAAGAGAATATTTTAAAATATAATAGATTTGTAATTATAACTTTTTTCTGTTGAAATCTATACAAATTCAACAATTGAAACCATTCCTTCTCCTCATCAATAGACTACTGGATTTGGGAGTTAGGAATACTCACCAAAATGGTTAAAGGTGAAGCATCATGATAATGGGAGTTATATGCGATGTTATCAATGTAATCATGTATGCTGCACCGTATTGTCAAGAGAAGAAAAAATTGAGCAATAGGCATCAAGATAAGGCATCGAGGTTGTATAGTAATGTAGAAGTGGAATCAAAGGGTTGGTTGGTTAGTTGAAACTTGAAAGATAAGGTTAGCGCAATTGACCGATTTGTTGGAAGGTAAACATAGTAGGATTGACAACTGACAAGTTGCATATCCTCTTTTGTAGGTAAATAAACACTCTGGTCATTCCCAAACACTTTAAAGAGAGATAAGAAGTTAAGATGGCGAGAGGAAGAGGCCAAAGGAGATGACATTACTGCACCAAAATCAAATATTTATGTTGCCAACCTAAAACTTTGTAGGTAGGAAGAGGGAGGTGGTAGCTTATTCACGCAAAATTTCATCATTTTATAAACAAATCCGATTAGTAGTGGGCCTGGTGATCTATAATTTAAACCCAGTATTCGAAACTTTGAAGCATGTCCAATCTATCTAATTGGTTAGTTATATATATATATATATATATAATGTAAACCCCATAAATAAAATAAATAGTTTGAAAGAAATAAAATAGTTGATATTGTCACCAGAATCCTAATTTATACTCTTTCATGCTTTTCTATTTTGATTTATTTTTTGATTAGTTAGAAACTTAGAATGAACTGAATTGCCCAATATATGTATGCCATTCACAATAAATTGTGAAGACTTTTAATTGCTGAAAAAATTTACATCTCTATTGTAATAATACAGAGTGGGATTTAAATATGAGCAGGTTTTCTCAGTTGAAAATTTGTCTTTTATGTATACTATTTACAACTCAAAATATAATATTCTGGAAAGATCCCATATTAAAATTTTGAGCATTCATGGAAAATTTCGACTCTCTTCGGAGGTTGACAGCGAGAAAGAAGTGAACTTGCCTGGTTCTTAGCTGCAAAACTGACACCGGAGTTTACACTGAAGAAGGCGTGCAATGCCACAAGCAAGTTCAGCGGCATCCTGTTTTTTGAATCCTCAATGCAACTCTTGCATATTGGTAAAAATGTGTTCTGAATCCTTAATGCCACTCTTGCATATTGCTAAGAATATGTGCTCGCTGTCACATTATCGATGTGTATTAGAGAGTCTATTTCTGAATTTGAATATTATGTCTGGACTTATCAGTATCCACGCCATCTTTCTTTGCAGATAAATTAGCTGCTGCCTTTTCTTTCATGGCTTCCTTCTCCAGTTTCTTTTTCTCTGCGTCAGCCTGCTTTTCATTCTCCTCCCTTGACTTTTTGAACATCTTAACGAAAACAACCAAGATCTGTGTCACTGCAATCATAAACAATAAAGTATCACCAATTGATAAAAGCATGTAATTTGATCGTAATCATTTTAGAGAACAGCCTCAAGTTGTGAACTCTGAGCAATATAGACTGAAAATATTGAACAATTTGCCTTGATTTCATCTATTTAGAAAAAGAAAAACAAGACCCAAGCAATTGTAGAATTATTACCTACTTCACTAATCGCTAACACAAATGCCAAAAAACGCATACAAAATCAAATGAATAAATATAAATAGAGTGGGGGGAAAACATTTTTGATTATTCTTCCGCAACAAATGTATTGTAGTGAACACATTATAGAAAAAGTAGCAAACCTTGCTCAAAAGGACACCGAGCCGGATCCTCCCCAAAGTACTGGGACAATGAATCTGCATTTCTCCCCTGAAACAGAATCCGTTCATAAGACAAAAACTAGTGCTAAAATGCACATTAGTAAATTTGATGAAGAACTGAAATCTTAGAGACTCACCACTTCAGAATATAAGGATATAAGTGCCCTTACATCAGCTTCAGCAGTATCAAGAAAATTTTTCGACACCTGAAAAGCAGGAAGTCCATATGTTAACGCTTACTAAAAAGCACATCACATGGCACAAGTTTGACAACGATTCTGGCATGCTATTGAACATCATTGTTATTTTCATCAAAAGTTCATGTCAAAGGAAACAAGTTCAGTGTAGAATTTAGTACAGGACTCCTCTCTTAGATGAAACAAGAAACTCTCCACATAGTGTAACTACTTAACAACACACCTCAGATCTATGATGCTTATCCAAAATAATGAAACAAGATCTGTAAAACCATGCAAGTTTTTATCATTAATTAGTGAAAGAAGATAAGTGTGTGAGATAAGAAACAAAATATTTTAACCATGTTAAACCGTGTGGCAACCTCTTCTCACACCCCCCAAAAAAAAACAGGAAACATACAAAAATCTGAGTAACAGTGGAGAACCTTAGCCACAATAACCACAACTACGATCACATTGTTCACACAAAACTCTGTTGCATAATTGCAAACAATTTGAAGAATTATTCATCAAGGTAAAATAAAATTAGGCTATGTATTAATACAAACTATTTGAAATAGCAACTTAAATTCAGTTTTGATGAGGCCAACTAGTTTCCTTAAGCACACTTGCTAGTGGTTTCTATTTATGTTTCTATTGTTCTTGCTCAGTTCCTAACTGCAAAGTTCTTCCAGTTCTACTTACATTAGTGGATTTTTGAGATTCTGCTTTAGGAATTCAAATTACTTCTGAGACTGTTTGATTCTTAAATTTCTATAGATTATATTTTTAAGATATTTGCATTTTGAATATGATCAGGTTAACTTCAAATCTTAGGATTTTTAAAACCCATCTGTGTAGGACTCTATGCGGCTTACATGACAATACATGGACCACACAGAATCTACAGTAACATTATATAAAGAAGGTATATGGCCACCAGTAAGATACCATTGGTATCCAGGATAAAGTTCAATGGATTAACCAATAAAATTTCCTTATTGAATAATAATGTCCTCCTTAGTGCTTATACAACTGGGAACTAAAGCAAGAATCTTTCCCAAAAGAATCACCAAATTATGAATTAACTGAAGCAAATATCTAAAACTATTGCAAGAGAGATTGTTAGCAGGTTGCTTGAATCAATCTACACAAGCCAAAATCTTAAGGGTACAGAAAATTCTTTGATTTTATTTTATTTTAACTACTTACTTATTTACTTTTTCTACATAAGATATTTTTATCAAATGAACAGGTATCATTATTATTCTCACCTTCTGAAAGCCCACAGAAATAGCACCATCATTTTCTGAAGCTGACAATTCTTGCTCTACCTTTTCAAGACCCTTACTTACAGCTTGCATTTCTTCAGCCAGAGTTTTCAATTGGATCTAGTCATTTGATGTGAAGGTAAAGTTAATGAAAACAAGAACAAGCACTCTATTGAATAAGAGGGGCAAGGCTATTAACAAGTTAATCCTAATAAGAAAATAGAACTAATTATACCTTCGATGCAGCTTCCAAATGAACAAGATCCTTGTCAAAATCCAGCAACTCCGGCATTTTCTCAGCAAGAAGCTAGTGAAGACAAAATGATAATAAGATATCACAAAAATACCCATTCTTACATCAAAAATGCCAAATGGGAAATTCATAAATGCAGGATACGAAATCACCATTATGGATTTTAGCAATGCTTTTGATGAATTATGACAAAAGCATTAGATTGGATTTTCCTCGTAAGTATCAATTAACCGAAGTAGATTTTGCCTCCCAACAGTCAAGGAGAAAAGAACTCAATAACTATTTCACAATACCCACTCATGATCCAGGTAAAAACTTGAAACATTATGTTTAGCCATTCTACCTTGCACAAATAATGCATTAGAGTCATTTTGTTGTTTCTAGCACGAGTATCAGATAATTTAAGAAGGCTGTCCAATTTGAACCCTACAGCAGATCCTGCAATAGAAATATAAATTAAGCCAATGATGATAATATAATCAAACAGCCATCAGAAGCAAATTGCACAAGATTATCAAAGGTTAAATTTTAACCAACAAAGTTGTACCCCGTGTGGTGCCTTGATTCAAAGCATTTCCCAATGTGAGAATAGTCTGCATTATCTGACGCAATTTCGCCGATTCTTTTACCTGAAAATATGAGCAAGACAGTTAGGATGCAAATAATTTGTATATCCTAAATATTACAAAACAATAATTTTGATTTTACCTCTCTGGAAGCAGCATTAATAGTATTCAGGTTTCGTCTTAAATCCTCAACCTTTACAAAACCGTGAAATTAAGAACCAATACTGTCAATAACAATAGAATGCAGGATTAAATATACGAACTGCCTGGAAGTATACCTGACTACAAAAGGTTATTTTAAAGGAAAAGACTCGTAACTTGGCTTCTACACGCGGAACCTTCATCAATTCCATGAAGAACTGAAACATTATACAATGAAAAGTATATTAGAATCAAATAAAAGAACCCGCACATATTCAAGATAATTGCATAAGTTATGTTTTAAAAACTGGACCAGCCTAATCAAGTCAACTGGAGAACCAGTCCACACACCAATCAGAGTAAACCTTCAAACCCTTACTAAATCTTCCAATCAGCCCAATCAAGTCAACCAGAAAAATCCCCACACCAGTCAAGGTAGCCCTTACTGAATGGACTATTTGTGAAGCTGCTAACCCATCTGTGGTCTTAAGAGCCAATGTCTTATCTAAGAACTAATTTCCATCCATACCAAAAAAAAAAAAGACACTTTTGCGAGCTTTTGCTCCTACTGACACATAAATAAACACCTAGTAACATCTCTCACTCTCTCTCATACTCGAAGATCATATTTAAATTTGATGGGTGAAACTATTTTTAAGACATAAGGCATCTGAACAAACCTGTTCACACTTTCCAAGCATTTCCTTGTTACCTGAATAATTCTGAAAATAGAAACAATAACATGTAAGACATAAAAACAGAAACATATTACTTACTCTGTCAAAGGATCTACATGAACCTATAGGATTACCTTCAGCATTTCCATTTCTTCCTTAGTGGGACAGAATTTGATTAGGTTCTCAACCTGATCAATATCTAGAGCAGAAGAATCCAAAGCTAGAACTGCACTCTGGAAATGCAAACAAGACAAATCAAGGAACATCAATTTCAAGAGTAAAATGTTTAAAAATCAAATATAAGAGGGAAGACAGACAGAGAGAGAGAGAGAAAGCAAAATTAATTTTAGGATCAAAGAATACAGTATGTTTTCTTGCACAAAATAAATATAGGCAACCACTATTTTAGTCCCCAAACTAATAACAGGGAATTCTCCACCACTTCTACCAAATATTGATTTTTAGCTCATGAATATCATTGCTTACCAGATAAATACCACAAAAATATGAAGCACAATAATTGTCGCAAAATGGAAAAGAAAGTAATAGAATTGTAAAAATCAACATCAATATCGTGTTTTTGTATATTACTAAAGAGAGCACAAAGAAACTGAGGCAAGACAACACACTCCCTAGCTCCTAAGTGAACAATTATATAGGACTAGAAATAAGAAATCAAATATACAGTACTAGCAAAGCCTTAAAGAAATAGCTCCAACCTCCAAAACCTCTCACATCACGCTCTTACTAATAATTCCATAGGAGATCAACATCCTTAACCAGTCAAATGTTCAACACCAACATGTATCCCCAACATCAGCACTCCATACATTCATCACTTCCACATCCCCAAACAATTACAAACCATTCCAGACCAGTATGCAACATGTTGGTTGTCGTAGTATAACTTATATTCATTTGAATTAATGCACCATCTTCAACAGTCTAAATACAAATTGCTACAGCTACTTATGTACATAAGAAGCAAGACTTAATTGCCTCAGAGGGATCAGAAACCTCTTATGTACTATAGCCCACCCCAGCTCTTGAATTAGAAACCTCTCATGTATGGTTTACCAAAGCCACACCTCAAATCATGCCAAAGCAACAAAATGGTATTAAATCAACTTGCACAACAAGAACAGGCGACATTGCAAAACATAAATCTTTACAAAATAAATTTCTGAATCAGACATCACAACTGGCCATCCCTGATGTTTTCTTCCAAGAAAGACAAGTGACAGAAAACCCAAACCTAAACCAGCACACTTCTAGAAATGGAGAGATCAGTGCTACCTTGTAGCACTTTGGGATACTATAAAACTTTAAAAAAAAAAAAGTAAGGGACTTCTCCGAGTTTGCAGAAGTAATGGTAATTTGCAATACTTTTCTAGGTTCAGTACAGCATTCTGATTTCTAATAACATGGATGCAGCAATACCTTTAAATTCCTTGGTTAAAGAATATAATACTAAGATCATTTTCAAATCAATCAGATAGCGAAAGCATATTTAATACATGACTGAACAAAAAAATTAAGAAACATAATCAAAACGTGATATCAATAGTACCATATAAAATGAAGAGATCAATCTCGGAATTTAATAGCTCTTTTGACGAACAAACTCTTTTACATAACGACTATGAATTTTGGGTTCAATGAAAATTGATATTCCCATGGGTCAGTGAAAAAATATTATGACATGTAGCATGGAGATAGGTGAACTTACAATCATATCTGGCAGAGGAATTTTTATTTTCGTCAACATTATTTCACAATTATATGCTCTACGCAAGTCAACCTGTCAAACATAGAAAAAAAGACAAACTTAAACCAAATGCCCACAGTAAGAATAAAAATTCAAAATTATATGCATAATTCTCAGTAATTCCTAAAGTTGAGACTCAACCAGCAGTTTCTTTTTTTAATTCATGGGACCAAGAGCTTACAAACGTTAAGATTAATATCGAGACATAAATAAAACTGGCAACACTAAGTTCAATGCAAGTGATGCCATTTCTTGATAACCAGGCTCACCTGGAAGGTACCGCATCATCAGATATTCATTCAATTTCCTAATTACAATTTTCATCCTCCGATATTAATAGGATGCCAAGGTCAAAATTAATGTTTCAGCAAATGATTTTCAGCTTTGTTTAGGTTTAGATGGTAAAAAGAAAAATATACACAGAAATATATGATTGTAGTATATTTTTGAATTCTCATGGAAGCACCAAATTTACACAAGGACAAACATAATGCAAAACAGGCTTTTTGGAGAGCCTAAAATCTAAATCCTCTCTAAGCAGTTTATAAAATTTGAGATATTTGCTTGAATGAGAACAAAGAATTTAAAACTAGTATGCAATAATTGGCTATAGCATATCTGACTTTAATTTTATGATGCATAATTTTACTTCCCAACCATTTTTCATGTATACTACTTTTTCATTTCATCCATATTTTCAGGTAGACAAAGATCTTCCAAAAATTGTTCTCTAAATACTGCTGTTTTTTTTTTCCCTTAATAAGTAGAATAAACAGATATCATTTGATTATATAATCTGTAGAATTAGTAATGAAAATTATGGAGGCAGGGGGTCAAGTTATAACTTATTTTTAATGAATAAGAGCAATAAATGCAACCTTTTCACCAGAAAAAGAAATATATCAAAAAAAAAGAGAAAAGAAGAAAGAAAAAAAATAGCATTACCAATTGCACTTTCTCAGGTTTATTGATGTTAGAACCACGTCGACCTCCAGCTTTGTTCGTGCCACTTGCATCTGAAGCCGCTGAGAATAGACTCTCGAGTTCCATTATATCTATTTCAGGGGCCCTACCCGGAATTTTCAAGATCATCAGGTGACAACAGAAACGTGTTCTTTTTAGCATCTAATAGAATTCATCAAAGAGGTGATGTATGATAAATATACCAGCTTTAACGCACCTTGACTGATTATCGTGTTTCTGAGGATCAGCCCATAAACTTCCTTGCATTGCTCGAGTAACTTTCACCCAATGTAAGGGCTTTAATGAAGTTTTCCTAGGGGCAATACCACCTCCACTGGCTAATCGACCTCTGCCATGACTTGGTGGCCCTGAAGTCACTTTTCCCTTTCCAATAGATGGAGGCGGTGGAGGTGGCACTGTAGAGTTTTTTGGTCCAAGTGGTGCAGGAGGACTTGGCATCATGCCAGGAGTTGGTGGAGGAGGAGGAGCAGTAGGAAGTTTGGGTGCTGGAGGTGGAGATGGGGATGGTGGGATTGAACCTGACTTTGTAGGTCCTAAAGGGGGCGGAGGTGGAGGTGGCCTAGGGGCATTGCTAGGCTTACGACCTATTGAAGGGGGTGGTGGTGGAGGTGGTGTTGAAGGCATAGAACTAGAAGTAGATTTTAATGTTGGAAGCGGCGGTGGTGGCGGAGGTGGAGGCCGTACAGGAATTGGTGCAGGCAGTGGTGTGTTACTAGCATTGACCAAGGACGAAGGTGGAGGTGGAGGTGGAGGTGGAGGCGGTGGTGGCAAAGATGGTTGACTAGATATAAAGGTCAATGGGGTAGGTGGCACTACTGGTGGGATGGCTTTAGAAGAATTGGGAGGTGGTGGTGGTGGAGGTGGAGGTGGTGGGGTTGATGGGAGGGCCTTAGAAGAATTGGGAGGTGGTGGTGGTGGTGGTGGAGGTGGTGGGGTTGATGGGAGGGCTTTAGAAGAATTAAAAGGAGGAGGTGGTGGTGGGGTTGGTGGGAGGGCTTGAGAAGAATTAAAAGGCGGAGGAGGAGGTGGTGGTGCTGGAGGTGCTAGTCCTTCACTAGTTATTGAAGGCATTGTAGAAGAAACTTTACTAGATAAACTAGGTGGTGGAGGGGGTGGTGGAGGACCTTTTTTGTTATTTGGAGGTAAATGTGGTATAGAATCTCTATAAGAAAGTACAGGTAGAGGAGGTGGTGGCGGCACATTTGGTGGGAATCTACCAACATCATTCGAGTAAGGTGGGGGTGGGGGTGGGGGTGGGGGTGGGGGTGGTGCAAATGTTGACAAAGTAATTCCACTAGAAATAGAATGTGGCGGTGGCACTGCAGACATTGATGAGGGAATTCCTTTAGATATTAAAGGTGGCAGAGGTGGTGGGGCTGGTATGTGAGGAACAGGAGGAGGCGGGGATACTGATGGAGGGGAATAAGGTAAAGTTCCTTCAGTAGGAACTGCTGATTGTGGATGAAGTAAAGGCAAAACAGTTTCAGCAGACAATTGATCTAGAGGTTCTGAAGTAACAATAACATCGTGTGCACCACCATTTTCAGAAGGTGAGGTAACTAAATCAGCAGTATTTGATGGCAGTAATTTCTCTGTATCTGCTGAGGGCTTAAGAAAAACATCAAATGCTTCATCCAAACTATCAGCCTCAGCCACGCAAGATGCAGTGCTTTCTTCTTCAGAATCCACTGGTGACGTATATGAACTTCCTCTGTTTTGCAGCCGAGAAAGTTCTTTTGCATCACTTAAGACAGATAGTTGTTTAAGTAGCCATAGGGCAGCATCATCACTGTTATCAACCCACTCAACCTCACTGAAAAGTTCTTGAACCCTAGAGAAAGCTTCAATGGGTAATCCACCTTTCTCCTCTCCATTTAAAATTGTAGTTGGAGCCTTTGGAGGGGAGATGCTCTCAACTTCCCCAAACAAAACCTGAACTTAAAAAGTTATTTTTGTTAGATGAAAGGATAGAGGGAAAAAGAGAGAAAAACAACAAACAAAAGAACCAAAGTCCTAAAATCTAGCTGAAATTTTTAGGCTCCATCTTAATCTTGGGAAAGATGAGCGAAAAGAGAAGAAACCTCCATAATGACCTAATATTGCCTTTGTTTTTTTAGAAAATTTGTCATTCGCCTTTCCCTTCTCCCATCTATCCAAGATATATAGGGAAGCTTAAAAATCTATTCACCTCTGCACGAAAACCTTTTGGATACCGCTCCTTTGAATCCCAAAGAATGTCCAAGTTTTCAGAGTTCAGCATCAATATGTTGGATCGGATAAATGCAGTGTTAAACATTATACGAAACATCATAACTTCCCTTTCTGGATCCAAGTCCAAATGAACACACTCCAATACAACATCTCCTTGCACCAAACACTGTATGTCTATTTTAATCACATCACAGTCTGCCTGCAAACAAGATAACATTTGTGTCACTATGGCAGCACCAGTATGCAAATAAAGGAGAAAAATACAAGTACAACAGCAAGCCTCGCACCTGGCGGTAATGACGAAGAGTCTTCTTCTTCTTGCCCATGGAGAAGAGCATTTGGGTTGAAAGACCACCCCTACTGTGGAGATTTCGTCCAAAAATACGAATAAGTGGCCTGCATCCATTTTGCACATCAAAGTTTGGAATGGCTCGAAGAATAACGCAATCCAAAGAAAGTGCTCGCTCCGGAGGTGGCCATTCTGGAGTAATATTTCTTCTAGCTACATACTGAAGATAACGAAGCTGTGATGGAAATGGATTTAAAGGAGACAAAAGCTTCAAGAAACCTTTAGGAGCCTCTCGATGAACAATTTCAAGAGTCCTACGCTCTCCACTATGCAACTTTCTGAAAATCAGAAAACTAGCCAAAAGAAATGCCAATAGTGGCCAACCCCCTCTCTCGCAATGCAGAAGAATAATATTTTGATTATTCCCCATCATAAGCCAACTCTCACAAACTCTAAGGAAATGTTGAATCAAAGACAACGGAAGGAGCGGGCAACCCTCATACTGTCGCGGATAATCCATGACAGTAACATCAGATTCACATAGTATTTCAGCAAACTGACTCCTCTTCTCACCCTCACGAAAATTAAACGCAAGAAACGACGAATCAGGAAACTCTTCATGCAACTCAGTTAAAATTTCATGCAGATATATTTGGTACATTCCAACTGGTAAAACTTCAGTGGAAAAACACGAATCAAAAACTGCAACAAAACAACAATCCACATATAAAAACAAACTCTAACAAAATTATACACAAACCAAATAAAAAATCCACTCAACTCAATAGAAACAAACACTAACCATATACTCTGTCAACTAATTCAAGCAATCCATCAGGAGGTCTTCTGTAAAAGAATCTACTAAGGAGGGACATGTCTGTCAATTCAATCACAAGCTGGGTCTGGGTTCAAAACAATGATCTAAAACCTGAAGAAAATGAAAATGCACAACTTAATAATTCTTCAACTGAGAACGAAATTAAAAATTTTAACTTTGTACAGCTTAGAGCTACAGGAACACGAGTATTTATCTGGGTTTATTTATTTTTTTAAGAATAAAAAAAAAAAAAATTCAGTTCAAATTCTAAACTTATTTCAGCATTGAGAGAGATGTAAAAAAATATATATATATTGAAATTTGTGTTGGGTCGATAAAAGGCGAAACCTGAGAGAGGAGAAGTTGTTTATTGTGATATCCGAAGGAGTTGGATTTGAAGGTGCCACCGCCACTTTCACTTTACCTTTCATTTTGAACTTTCAATTTTAGAACCAATCGCAAGAGACGAGACGAGACGTCATTTTGCCGTTGCTGTCGAATGTTAAGTTTGTTTTCTGTGTTCAATTTTTGGGCCCAAAAGCAATTGTGTAACGACGCCCAGGCCCATTAGGAGGTATTTGTCCATTTGAATTATATGTTGACCATCTTGGACCGGTGTAATATCAGTTTTACCCTTGTATGAAAAGAATATTAGTAAAACAATCAAATCGTACCCCAGTTCATTATTCAAATTCTGAACAAATTTAATTAGGAACCAAATCTCGATTCATCATCTCTATTCAAACAAAATCCAATCAAATACGGCCAATTGGTATGAGAACTCAATGAGAGTCGGTGGATGAAACGAAAACGAGAATGTCAGCTCGAATAACAGTAATATTCAATGTCTAAAGCCTAAGAATTTCTCCAGTACGGTCATCTCTAAACTATAGACATTAAATTGGTGTAAAATTTATATTAATTTAGAGTAATTTTTGGTATAAAACATTATTTTATATCCAACTCGTTACACCAAAATTGCAATGAAAAAATATTCTTTAGAATATTTTATTTTTTTCTTTTAATTTAATTCTCTATAATTAATTTATTTCATTAATTATTTAAATATATATTAATTAAATATTTGAAACAATATATTTATTTAATTAATTACTAAAAATTATTTTGAATATTTTATTACTTTGAAAACGACCTCCAATAAAACGTCATTTGTTGTATGGTGCACATTTAGTGCAACACTGTT
>WYDK02050049.1:0-14040 GCA_009867345.2 Toxicodendron radicans | reverse complement strand
GATTGTTGAAATGGTCAAGAACTTGTATGTTTGACACAAAAGATTGTAAGATTATGTAAATTCATTGAATTTATGCTCAGTTAGAAAAGAAATATAATGGATACAATGTCATCACCTCATTGGTGTATATATATATTATTTATAGTAGATCAATAAATAAATAAGCTGAATGTTTATGGTGCTAGCAATGATAATGAAGTATGTTGATGTCAGAATCTGCACCAACGAGCAAGTAACATTCAGATATATACTATTTATAGTAGATCAATAAATAAATAAGCAGAATGTTTATGGTGCTAGCAATGATAATGAAGTCTGTTGATGTTAGAATCTGCACCAACGAACAAGTTACGTTCAGATCGTTGCGATCAGAGCTTATTAAGTTGTTTTTAGATTAATTATTGGTGAGGGCGATCTGATCCTTTAGTTCGTTAATTAATGACTTATAAAAGAAATAACACAAGCGTTTTTATAGTGGTTCGGAGGCTGAATAGCGAACTTCTACATCCACTATAGTTTTCTATTAATTATAGAGGTTACAAGCTAGATCGTTGCAATCTAATTATATGAATAAAACAGTTCTAGATAGAGAAAGCTATTCGGAGACTCTTGTCAATTTCCTTGTGAGAGAACTGATTTTAGAGCTTCTGGTCCCCCAAAAACGTTGAGGGACGTCTTTTATTTATAGGGAGTGATCGCGGGTCTCACCGGACAGGTGTAAGCCATTGGTGGAGCTTGAACTGAAAGTGGGTCTTAGAAGAGAGGCAAAGCGAACCTTAGGATACCCCTAGTCTCTTTGCCAGGGGTCCGAATTCAAGAACTGGCTGCTCGTTCCGAGCCCCAGGCTCGCACTGTTGAGGTCGGGGAGAGTTCTACTTCTGCTTGTAGAGAGCCAACTCCACTAGTGACGCTAGAGGCCGCTGTGCCTCTATTTGTTGAGACTCTTCCGGTCGTGGATGTCGAGGAGGAGGGGGAGACCGCTCCAATGCGAACTTCTAGAGATCATGGTAAGAGGGCCGCCGATGACCAAGACAACCACCGTTCCTCTCGTAAGAGGCAACAAAAAGAGAGGATGCACATATGCCCTTCTTTTCGAGAGCTAGGCGCGTCTGAATGAGTGCGCACTGGCGATCAGAAGGAGGAGGAGTCGTCTGCTACCCTCGAGGCCATCACGTAACTTCCTAAACACCTGCGTGCTATGACCTCCCTTGTATTGGACTACGTGACAGAGTCGTAGTGGAGAGCGTGGATGGCCAAATCGAATAGCGACATAATGGTCAAGGCCGCTAGCGCTTTTTGCGAGGTATGACTTTTCTTGAACCTTTTCTAAGTGTTGGATAATGATGATCATTCCTTGTTTGACTTGATTTCGTTTGATCGCAGGTAGCTTCGTTGATGATCGCTCTGGTCAACAAGGCTCGGTTTGCTTTTACACAAGGAGCAGTTTGAGAAACTCGAGGCAGACTTGCGAGAAGCGCAGGCTGCTAAGGTCGCTGTCGAAAGTCAATTTGACCAGGAGCGAACCAAGTTTGTTAAACTGGTGGCTGCCGAAGAGGTGAAGAATAAAACTGCTTTGGAGATGGCCACAAGGGCCGAGGCTGGCTTCCGAAAAGAGAGAGCTATGCATGGGAGGGTCCGGGCCGATTTGGAGGCCTTGAGGGATGAGACAAACAAAACTATCCTCGACCTCAAGAAAGACCTGGTCGAGGCAATCGAGAAGGCCAATCAGGTCGAGATCGACTAGAAGGCTGTTGTTGAGGAGCTGGCCTAAGAGAGAAAAAAGAATGATAAGATTGTCAGGATTAAGGACGAGGAACTGGAGTTTTCTATTAATTATGGAGGTTACAAGCTAGATCGTTGCGATTTGATTATATGAATAGAGCAGTTCTAGAGAGAAAAAGCTATTCAAAGACTCTTGTCAATTTTCTTGTGAGAGAACTAATTTGAGAGCTTTTGGTCCCCCAAAAACGTTGGGGGAGGTCTTCTATTTATAGGGAGTGATCAGGAATCCTACTAGGTAGGTATAAGCCATTGGTGGAGCTTGAACTGAAAGTGGGAGACAACTGCTTGATAGGATACAATGAAACCGAGTGAGGTCATCTGCAGACATGTGGCGCGACCTGGGAGGTCGTGTGACGTCATCAAAGAACACACCGGATTTTACCCCATAATAAAGTCAAAGATACTGCATACCAAATCTTTATTTAAGTTTTAGATAGATTTAAATTTAAGTCCCATTCTTTCTTGCTTCACTTATTGTGGTAGAACAACATCTTTATCATCTACTGTTCTCAGCTTTATTGCTTTATTTTAGGCCCTGCCGTAAATATCAAGTAAAATTCAAATGGCTTATCATGTCAAGTTAAAGGTCTTGTTCCTCTTTTGACTCTCTAGCTACCATGTAATTGGATTGCATTATCATCTTGGTATGTTAGACGAGTTGGGAAATTTGGACCATATAAATTGTTGATAAGGTTGTCCTTATTTAGTTTCTTAGAGATACGATAATCTCAAAGCTTCCTGCTATCATTATCATCAATATGCTTTCTTAGTATATATTTACTGTCTTCGAGTCGATAAATATAGAGAGTGTTGTACGCGGTTTTTCAAAGTAAGTCCGCTTAAGTCGAGGACAGATTTGAAGCTGAAAGGTTTTGGGCGGGCTAAATTAGACAGTGTCCAGAAAATAATGATATCGCCAACAAATGTGTTCGGCCAAGATGAAGCCCGATTTATTCAGAGGTCGACAAATCCATAAGCTAGACAAATGAATGAGCTCGCTTAGAAACACAATCAGCATTGAAGATAAGCCTTATCCCCCGAATGTCGGGATAAGTTCGAATTCAAATTTAAACTCATTGCCAAATCCCCCAAATTTCAAGATATATTTCCTTTCAAAATTTTAATACCGGATTTGGCGGGCTTACCTTGTAAAATGCTGTACTATAAATACCCTGATTTTCTATTGAAAAAAGGGTTACAAAATCTATTCAATAACAATCAAAAGTGGACGTAGGCACTATAAATTCATAGCCGAACCATTCTAAAAATCCTAATGCCTTTTTTATTACCGCATTTTATTTGTTCATAGCTGGTTATTATTAATCACGTATACAAGCGTTCCGATTCCAATCACGATCAATCAGATCCATCTTGTTGGTGCATATTTTTGCATCAACATTTTGGCGCTAGAAGGAGGGCCCAATCTGAAACAATAAAAAATTCCATTAAACAACAATCTAACAAGAGATATGAACCGTACCAGAACATCTAGAAACCAAAGCGAAGAGCGTGACAATGCGGATGCCATTCAGCAGAAAGGTAACAACCGTCTGCCGCCAATTCATCCTCCGCCAATCACTGAAGCTGTCGGGGTTGGGCCATCCAACCTAGAACACGGTGAGCTCATGGACATGATTAAGTCCCTAACCAATGTGGTGTAGGTTATGTAGCAAGACATGGAGGGAATGAAGAGGCCGCATGAAGCAGAACTCGACAGGCAAGTGTTCACTGAGCCAACCCCGACTAGGGGAAGCCAACAACAGACTGATTGCTCAGGTTCCAACGAGCCAAGGAAGACTCAACGGGCTCCCGTTCACTTTACTAGAAGCCAGACGCCTCACCACTCCAACAATCTAGGGAAGTGGTCTGGAAAGCAAATCATGGGCGAGATTGATCCACCCATGAATATTCTCTCCAAACAACGAAGGGGAGATAATACATGTGCTGGTTATAACACATGCTTAAGGCAAGCCCGCCCGATGGGCCAAAACAATTACTTTCGATGCTCAGGTTCCAACCGACATCTCGAGCAGGATAGTATGTACGATAGTACCCACTATCCCAGCCACTAGGCTACAGAGTCGCACACAAGTGCGCACAATCCTCTGGTTAGAACAGTGGACCTTACAACCTATTTGGTTGAGCAGAGAGCCAGCAGGGCTCAAAACCTCAACCCAGTTGCAAATGAGCTCGACCAAGTTCAGAGAATGCTAGATGATTTGAGAGCCCGGTAGGAGAATTCAAATCGGGCGTAGTCAATTGTTATTTCACCATTCTCCGAAGAGATTCGTCGGGCGCTGCTTCACTTGGGATTCAAGGCGCCATAGATGAAATACGATGGAAATGGGGAACCAAAGCAGCACCTCGATGCATTCAATGACTTCATTGAGTTGCATTAGGTCTCCGACTTGGCGAAATATTATTGTTTTGGAGTGACATTGGTGGGAGATGCCAAGAAATGGTACAAGAGATTGGTTGCGGGCTCTATCCACTCCTGACAATAGTTCGCCTCGCTATATCTACAACAGTTTCAGGCGAGGCTACAGTTTTCCATGTCGCTCAATTACTTAAGCAACATTCGTCAAGAAAAAGGCGAGTCTCTGACCCCGTATTTGAGGAGCTTTCAGAGCGAGCAGACTAAGGTTGTTAACACTCCTAAAGAATCACTCCGGACTTTATTGATTGCAGGGGTTAGGCCGCAAACAAAATTTTGGAATGAATTGTAGAGGGAGGATCATGCGAGTCTGGTCATATTTTACAAAAATGGCTGTAAGGTATCAACGGGTGGAGCGCTTGCTAGCAGCCTTAGCAAGGGGCCCGTTAGTTAGTAATAATGAACAACGACAAAATCACTCAGCGGACAAGAGAAGGGTCCAGGATCTGATAGAAAAGTCCCGATTCAATAAGAGACCAAGAGTAGAGTTTAGAGAAAGAGAACCAGTTGCCCGATTTGCGGAGTACACTCCGCTGGTGGCCTCGCCTTCGCATATTTATGAGCCATCTATCAAAGTGAGAAAAGCTCCCTGACCAGAGAAGATGAAAGCTTCATCATTCAGGCGGGACCCTAAGAAATATTGTCGATTCCATAGGGATATAGGGTATAATATAGATGAATGCAGAAATTTTAAGGATGTGATTGAGGAGTTGATAAGGAGGGGGCATCTGAAGGATTTTATGGAAAAGGAAAAAGAGCCAGAGAAGCTAGTTGAGAACGAAAGGCAAAGGAGCCCGCCACCACCGCCACCGTCGTCTTGCGGGTACAAGGTAAGAATGATATATGGCAGACCCAACTCAATAGGCAATTCGAGGCATGCTAGGGAAAAAAAGATGCTCGAAAAGCCTGGACGGATTCAGTCCCTAGAGTAATGACAGTGAGAACAAGACCGCAAAAAATGTGAATGATAGATAGTGAGGTGATAAGGTTCACTAGAGAAGAGTGCAAGCAATACCTTAGGTACACTCGCGATGCTATTGTTATGGACGCTATGCTTGCAACAGCCAAATGTTCCGACTGATGGTTGATAACGGGAACACCGTTAATATTTTGTTGCTTAGGGTGTTTCAAGAAATGAGGTTTACCGAGATCCACCTGAAGCCATGCTCGCTACCCATTTATAGCTTCACGGGTGATAGCCTACTCCCCAAGGAAACTATTGACCTTTCCGCGACAGTAGGAAAAAGGGAATGCACAAGGATTGAGATACAAGAATTCATAGTGGTCGATTGCCCTACAACTTACAATGGGATATTGGGCAGGCCATTCTTGGATGATTTTGAAGTAGTGGATTCAGTCCACTGCCGAGCCATCAAGTTCCTGGCTGATTCTTGAGGCTCGACCGACGATGCAAAGAGTTGTTATAACAGCGTCATGGCTGCGGCTACCAAATGGCCTATTCTGAGGACAATGGTAATCATCGAAACCGGTTCACACATTGGGCCACTAGAGGATATAATTGATACTCTTTTTCACAAAGAAGACCCCGCATCGAGCCCAACTGAGGAATTATGAGATATCTCAGTAAGTGAAGACGACCCAACCGGAGTATTGAACATTGGGAGCGGGCTGAGTATTGAGTTAACGGGCCAGTTAACTCAGTTTTTGAAAAGGAATTTAGATGTGTTCGCTTGGGTACACGCTGACATGGTGGGTATTAACCCCGAGGTGATGTGTCACAAATTAAACATTAGCCCCAAAGCAAAACCAATCAGGCAGAAGATAAGGTCAATGGATTCGAAGCGGTCCCAAACGATCAAGGATGAAGTTGATAAGCTGTTAAACATCAACTTCATCAGGGAAGTAAGGTACTCGAATTGGCTCTCCAATCCGGTGCTAATGAAAAAATCAAACGGCAAGTGGGGGACTTACGTTGATTTCACGGATCTTAACAAGATTTGCCCGAAAGATAGCTTCCCGCTGCCTAGAATCGACCAGCTTGTTGATGCAACCTCTGGGCATGCACTTCTAAGTTTCATGGATGTATATTCAGGATATAATCAAATCCCTATGTATCAGCTCGACGAGGAAAACACTTTCTTTATTATTGACCGCGACATTTATTGTTACAGGGTGATGCCATTTGGGTTGAAAAATACCAAGGTGACCTATCAGCGGTTGGTCAACAAAATGTTTGCCAAAAAAATCGGTAAAACAATGGAGTTTTACATCTATGATATGCTCGTCAGGTCCAATAAAGCAGAGGAGCATATCGGGCATTTGACTGCCATGTTTGAGATCCTCAGAAAGTACCAAATGCGGCTGAATCTTTTAAAGTGCGTATTTGGCGTAAGTTCAGGTAAATTTTTGGGGTTTATGGTTAATCAGTGGGGTGTCGAGGCCAACCCTGACAAAATACAAACGTTGTTGTACATGCAGAGCACCAGAATAAAACAAGTTCAAAGTTTGACTGGGCGAGTAGCGGCGTTCAATCGGTTTGTTTCCAAGGCATCTGATAGATGTTTTTCGTTCTTTGAGAGGCTGAAAGGAAACAATAGGTTTGAATGGACCGAGGAACGTGAAAGGGCGTTCCAAGAGTTGAAGAAACACCTCGGTCAACCTCTTTTTTTTTGTCAAAACTAGTTTTTGGTGAGCCTCTCCTCTTATATCTAGCGGTGCCTTTTTTTGCCGTCAGTGCAGCATTGATAAGAGAAGAGGTGGGGACTCAGTGGCTGATATACTACGTGAGTCGAAGGCTAGTTGATGCGGAGACTAGATATCCGGAGATGGAAAAACTTGGCCTGGCCCTAATCGTGGTGTCCAGAAAGCTAGAACCTTACTTTTAGGCGCACACTATACATGTGTTGACAAATTTCCCCTTGAGGAAAGTGCTCCAAAAGCCCGAGGCATCGGGCATATAATTCAATGGTCCCTGGAGTTAAGCCAGCATGACATTAAATACTTTCCAAGGATGATAATCAAAGGGCAAGCTCTCTCCGATTTCATTTTCGAGTTCTCTTATCAGCTCGGAGAAGAAATGATATCTGCGGAGCCAAATACAGACAAAACCATTGCCTCGAAAATAGTCGAGGAAGAGTTATGCTGGCAATGAAAGTTTTTTGTAGATGGGTCCTCAAATGAAAGCGGGGCTGGAGCTGATTTGTTGTTAGAAAGCCTCAAGGGGAAAAAAATTTCAGGTTGTTGTTAAATTTGAGTTCGCAGTTTCGAATAACGAGGCGGAGTATGAGGCTCTTTTGGGGGGAATCGAGTTGGCCAAGGAAATGGGTGCAGAGTCACTAATAATTTTCAACGACTCGTAGCTCATAGTTCATCAAATATCAGGAGAGTATCATGCCAAAGAGAGAAGAATGGTCGTCTATCTGTAGAAGGTAAAGTTTGAGCTAAAGCCTTTCAAAAGTTACAAGATTCAGTAGATTCCAAGAGAGCAAAATTCAGTGGCTGATGCGCTAGCCTGCCTGGCTTCCTCAATGGGTAGTGAACCGACAGACCCAATGCTAGTAAGGGTCCTCTAAAAGTCAAGTATAATCCCGCCAGAAGAAATGGAAATAGCCAGTCGATATAGCTGGATGGATCAAATCATCTCTTATTTGAAGGATGGAGAGGTGCCTGAAGATAGGAATGAGGTAAGAACATTATGGGCAAAATCAGCTCGGTATGCTTTAGTTAATGATAAATTGTACAAGATGGGATATGACACCCTACTGCTCAGATGTGTTGATAGGGAGGATGCAGACTATATCCTCCATGAAATTCATGAAGGAATATGCGGGAACCATTATGGTGGACGAGCTCTGGCCTATAAGGTGTTGCACCAAGACTATTATTGGCCAATTGTTTATGAAGATGCGGTGTAGTTTGTTCGCAAGTGTGATAAGTGTTAGAGGTTCGTCGATATTCCTTGAGCACCACCTTAAGAGCTCACAACTTTAACCAGCCCATGACCTATCGCAATATGAGGCATTGACTTGGTGGGCCTGCTACCTTAAGGCAAAGGCAGGTCAAATTCCTTGTGGTCGCCGTCGACTATTTCACAAAATGGGTGGAAGTCGAGCCATTAGCTACAGTGACATCGAGCAAAATAATAGATTTTGTTTATAAAAATATTATCTGCAGATTCGAACTCCCACAAACTATAGTTACAAACAATGGAAAACAGTTCGACAGTGAGGAGTTCGTCTCATTTTGTGAAAGGCTCAGCATCAATAAGAGTTTCTTGGCCGTTTATCGACCTCAAGCAAATGGGCAGATCGAAGCTGTGAATAAGGTAATCAAGCACACCTTAAAAAAGAAACTCGACACTTTGAAAAGAAGATGGGCAAAAAATTTGCCCGAAGTGTTATGGTCTTATAGAACCACAACAAGAACTTCGACGGGCGAGACCTCTTTCTCGCTCGCTTATGGCTGCAAGGCAATGGCCACGGTCGAAGTGGGAGTAAAAACATTCAGGCGAGAGATGTTTGATAAAGACTTTAATGCCTCTTTACTAAGGCTAAAGCTCGACCTAATTGATGAACATCGGGCAAAATAAAAAATAAGGCTCATATCCTACCAGCAGCGAGCTAAGCAATATTTCAACTCCAAAGTTAAGAATCGAGAGTTCGAAAAGGGAGATCTCATGTTAAGAAGAGTAGTGCCCGCTGCCAAAGAGTCTAGCTGGGAGGTGCTCGGTCCGAAATGGGAATACCAATTCAGAATTTATGAGAAATCGGGCCAAGAACTTTTCATTTGGAATACTTGAATGGGACGACAGTTTTGCGTGCTTGGAATGTCAAGCGCTTGAGATGGAATTACCAATGATCCAGTTCGATTAGTTACAGTCTGATTATGTAATTTTCTAATTTTGCTTTGTAATTGAGTGGAGTCTGCTCTTTATTCTAGATAAAGTGTGTTATTCAATACAATTTGTATTTTGTATTTGTTTTAAGTTGTGTAAAAGTTTGAAGTTTGAGCTCGCCCGACGAAATGGTACTAACCGCGCCAAAGGACGAGCTTAAGGGTGTAAAGCCTGATATCTGACGATCTGCATCTCGAAAATTAATCAAGAAAAACACATCTAGAGAAGATCAACTAAACTTCAACGACCAAGACTTGAGGAGTGTTTTAACATAAACTCATAGTCGTCACAAGTGCAAGGTCTCCTTCAACATTTGGAAAAATTTGGGTAAGTCTCGAAGTAAATCCAAATACTAAAACAATTCGACTTCAAGGAAACATAACAGTTTGAAAATAAAAGTACTTCATTAAATGAAAAGAATTGAGTTCATTTTATAAAGAAAAAAGCAAAGTACAAAAATGAATCAATCAATAGAGGGAATGACGGGCTCAATAGGTTGATCAAGTTCAGTTGAAGCAGGGTCCGCAACATTTTTGTCTTGCCCGCCCTCCGAGTTCTCTTCCTCCTTGTCCAATTCATTGCTTTCTTTATTGGACTCTTCAGCTTTGGGCTCGTCATCCTCGAGCTCATTATCTTGCGGGTAAACGAATGTGCGCCCAGAAGCCTCGCACCAAAGCCTGTCAATTTTAGTCCGATATTGCTTGGGGAGGAAAGAGTAGTCTCAGTCGTAACGAGGTTGACTGAAGTTTCCCACAAGTCAACCTCGAACTTTCTTTTGGCCTTACTAAAGGAGCCCTTAAGGCTGAAAACTTTAGCCTTCTTTTCTTCGTACCCTTGGTTTGCGTTGAACAAGTCATTGTTGATATCAATTAAGGTCTTTCCAAGCCCACAACTTTTTCTTGAGCAGCCACCAGCTCGCTGGCAATTCCCTTGTTCTCCTTAACAAGGCGATCTTTCTCCGCCACGACTTTATTCTTGGCAGCCTAAGAAGCGGCGAGCTTATCAGTGAATTCCCTTTCCTTGGCGGCCACATTTTCTTTGAACACCTTTGAGCTCACCAGCTTGGGTTTGAGCTCCTTAACTTGCTTGTGCATCGACCGAACTTTGTTGTATGTTTTATCCTTAGTGGCGATGGTGGAGTCAATTGCCTTGGCGGGATCCTCCAAGACATGGTAGCTGTCTTGGTAGAGAAGGCTGAGCATGCAGTGCGCCTGAAAGACAACAACCGACAAGTGAGAAAAATGTAAAAGTAATAAGAAAACGGTCGGGGTCAATCGACTATTGTACCTTGCTCATCACCTTTGTCGTGCTAAAAAGACGATTGTGAGTGTGCAGTGCCTGAAACTCGTGGAAAAACTTGTCAGAAACCCACCCTTTTGTCACCATGGCCCTAGGGACTATTTTGTCAAGGACTGATAGGATGAGGGCATCCAACTTCGAATCGTCATCTTTATCCTGGGAGCGAGCAGAGGGATCCGCCCTCACTCCTTCCCCATAGGTTTTGGGGATTTCGAACTTTGGCATTTCGAGCTAGAAAGCCAGCTTAATATGGACTTCTTTTATGGGACCGCTGCGGGCTCTTTTATTGTTTTCTTTGAGTTGGGGGCTCTTGGATGCTCACCCCTAGACCACTTGGTTCCTACCGCTGCCTTGGCATTAGAGGCCATTGGAGCAGAAAATGTAGTCGATTTGGGCTTAGAGTTGATTTTAATCGCCCCAATTGAGGTTTTGCCTTTTTCGAGGCCGACTTTGGTTCGTAATTAGGCGGCCTCTTGGCAATCTTCGTTCTTGCAGACAAATTCCAAAAGATTAGTGATTTCCAAATAAGGCAAAATTAAAGGCGAGCTGAAAATATACATTTCATATTGCGGGGGAGGGAGATGTAGGTGATCGTGAATTTAGCGGGCTCAGGACATAATCCGTACTATACGAGATTGGAAAGATGGACGAGCTGGGTCACGTCGTGCTGATTCCCAGTAAGCTCGCTAAAACTAGCGAGGCGGGCTGTGTTGAAATTGTGGGGAGGATTTCGGTCGCGGTTCGCTGAAAATGCAAGAAATATAAAAGAGTGAGTAAAAAAAAAATCCATGTAAAAAGAAAACAACGGACATACGTGCATCCTCCCTGAAAGTACCATCACTGCCACATGAGAAGAAAAAATAGTCTGAATCCTAGTCCTTTATGTTTCCTAGGATCCCGACTAATCCCTTGAAGTTCTTTTTGCCCGTTTTCAACAGATAAAAGGTATCATCCTGACCCTTCTTTAACTTGTACAGAAAGGCGAGCTCATCAATATCCAGCTCGCCTAGGTTATTTGTCTGAAAAGCTATGTACAACCCTATTATTATAAGGTAAGAATTTGCTGTTAGTTGGAGCGGGGCGACGTTGAAATAGTCGACGACACTCATGAGAAACTGATGCGGTGGAATCGACAGCCCACATCTAAGCAACGTTTTAGAAATAGCAAACCAACCTGTTGGGGGCATTTTTCTCAAATACCCTGATGAAAGCATGAGGGAGGACTCGATAGAATACTGCTTGCGTATTCTAACGAGGTTGTCCTCAGTAATCGAGGAGGACGGTTGTTTCTTTAAGATGGTGGAAGCCAGTGAGGTGATGGCATTGATTGAGTTGTCAGAGCGGTTGCTAGAGCCCGCATCGGAGGATGCACCATCGTCTCGAAACAACTTGTTCAAACTTGAATCAGAGCTCGACATTATCACAGGTATTCGGACACCTGAAACATGAAGAAACAAGTGTTATTGTCAAGCCTAAAAGCCGAAAACATATAGATACTTGTACTTGGTCCAAGTGCCTAGAGAGCCCGACGACGAGCTCTGAGAAAATACATCTCTATTTTTACTAACGAAATCCGGCAACCGTTTGGTCACTTTCCGGTTTGTTTCTTGGGGAGAAACCCAGAAAACCTTAAAACTACCCTTATAGAACTAGGCGGGTAGTTCCAACCCGAGTAATAATGAAAGCAGTGACGACAAAAGCAAAAGAAGGGTGAATGATCACTTACTTGGAAAGTCGATGAATGAAATCACCGGGAAAGGAAGCCGGAATAACTTAACTTAACGGAGAAAGTTTTTTGCAGAGTAATAACCAAGAACACGAGTGACAAATGAAGAAGTGAAGTCTCTCTTTTATAATGAACTTTGGTTGAGGCGGGAACTCATCGCAGCCGTTGATTGGGCAAGTAATCCTGACCCTTCATCGTGGGGGCGATCTGAGCCATTCAAGATAGACACGTGTCAGCGATTTGAAAAAGTAGCGTAACCGTCGAGCTCCATAATGATAACCGCTGACACACGAAGCAACATTCTCATGCGTGGCCAGCTATTAAGGGAACTGACAAGGCGACTGCATTAAATGTGTGACAGTCCAGCCCGATCGTTCTTGGTATTAGTGATCGAGGGTTTTGAGGTGGCGGACTCAATCGACAACAGTGTTTGAACCCCGACACCGAGCTCCAAACATTGGGGGCTAGATGTTGTGCACGATTTTTAACCGTGAATCCGCTTAAGTCGGGGACAGATTGGAAGCCAAAAGGTTTTGGGCAGGCTGAATCAGATGGTGTCCGAAAAATAATGACATCACCAACAAATGTGTTCGCCCAAGATGAAGCTTGATTTATTCAAAGGTCGACAAATCCATAAGCCCGAAAAATGAATGAGCCCGCTGAGAAACACAATCAGCATCGAAGTTAAGCCTTATCCCCTGAATGTCGGGATAAGTTCGGATTCGAATTTAAACTGATCGCCAAATCCCCCAAATTTCAGGATATATTTCCTTTCAAAATTGCAATCCCGGATTTGGCGGGCTTATCTTGTAAAATACTGTACTATAAATACCTCCATTTTCTATTGAAAAAGGGGTTACGAAATCTATTCAATAACAATCAAAAGTGGACGTAGGCACCCTAAATTCATAGCCGAACCACTCTAAAAGTCCTAATGCCTTTTTTATCACCGCATTTTATTTGTTCATAGCTGGTTATTATTAATCACGTACACACCCGTTCCGATTGCAATCACAGTCAATCGGATCCATCTAGTCGGTGTATATTTATGCATCAACAGAGAGCTTAGGCCTCGTTTGGATTGAGAGATTTTAAAATTCATAGATTTTTTTTATAATCTATAGATTCAAAATCTATGTATTTGATAAATTCCATTGTTTGATTTAAATACAAAATTTATGGATTGTTGATTCAAATTTCCATGCACTCATGTTTGGTTAGATGAATACAATCCATGGATTTAATAAATAATTTCTAACTTTACCCTCAATATCCAAAACCAACAAAAAATCAAATTTCATCTAATTAAATACAAGTTAAATTATATTTGATAAAGAAGTCCAATTATAATAAATGATTTTTTTTTGTGATTTGGTAAAAAAAAAAAAAAAAGAATTCCAAGTCAATGTAATACATTATCAATTATCTTCATTCATTATAACTTCAATAGTTGAATAATTTTATATTATAACATATAACATAATCATATCATACATATATAAAAAATTAGTGTCAATATAATGCACTAACACCATGTCAAAAAACTTACATAACTTGCTGGAACATTAACAAGTTTCATCATAGCATATTATTGTCATAAATCACTAAGCATTACAAAATAATCAGTAGCGAAAAACATAATTAGTTGCTAGTCATGCATCTGGAATTACCATAGACAAAATTGTAAGATAAAATCAGTATCCAATCTATATATAGTGGGATCCATTGTTTAGCAAAAAGACCTATATATATGACAAGCTTGAGGGTTATTTGCAATGATGTTGTTGATTTAATATTTCATAAAAAAACAAAAAAATCACCCTCAATAAGTTCTTAACTAGATAACAAAAAGAATCACCATAAGTTTTTTTTTTTGCAAATAAGAAATTGAAAATAATTAATTAAAGGAATGAAAACTCACTGGTAGATTATTTATCTAGTATG